>QEWY01000099.1:33610-78943 GCA_006503575.1 Baylisascaris schroederi | reverse complement strand
CCCCCCCCCCCCCCCCCCAAAAAAAAAATGAAAATAACAATTTACCTTTCAGCGATCCTTGACAGTTTACAAACAATCATTCACTAATCGTTCAGTCGGTAGTAACGAATGCGTAGATTTGTTGAACTACAAGCATTAATTGAAAGTTTTTGGCAGAAACTATGCCAGCTATGAGCAAACAAAAAGCAGAAGATGAAAATAATAGAAGACTCTTCTCGAAATCGAATAAAACAAATAATGAAAGAAAGTATGAATGGCACAGAATCATGCAATATACAAATAAATACAAATATAGATCTATAAGAGAGCAATGAATGAACAGCGATCCAAGGATTAGATAAACATTGTTTGTACGAAACCGTGAGAACAAATTATGCTAAGTGGGATTGGTCAGGAAAAGAGATATTGACGTGGAACATTAGTGGGATTTTTTGAGCGTTTATATATTTACTTGATAGTGAATACAAGTGGAAGAGAATTCCTTAAGTTGGCAAATGTATTAGTAAGGCTATTCCTGTGCCATTATCCAGCCTCATCGAATACATAGCCACATTTACTTTGGGGAGGAGAGAAATCGTCTAGAAGAATCAAGGTGAGTGTAGCCGAGCAACATCATATACATCATGCAGAGGTTGTATTTGATTCTGCAAGCCTCAAATGTATCAAGGTGCAATTTTTGAGGTGTTCCAGTATGAACGATCGTTGATAGTTGACATTTTTTTAACGGTACTTTTGTTAAAATCTCTACCTTTAATTTGTTGAAGCAGTCACGCTTGAGACTATATAGTCCTGGACTTCACTGCGCACTTCAGTAAGGGTTTAGTCCAAGTTGCAATGGTCTTGCGACTTCAATGCATGCAGGATTAGTCATGATCAAAAAAAAAAAAAAATGCGTTTTTAACAGTGCTGACGAAGTGTTTGTCGGATTTTTAATCGGAGTCATTAAGGATGCCGGAGTCTTCGATGCGTTCACGGTCTGGTGCTGGAATGGTATCAATGTTTTTCACCTAAAGAGATATTATAGGATATGCAAGGATGCAAGTAACGGAATATTTCGAGATTAATGTGGGGATCAAACGTTTTCGAGAGAGAGCAAAAATTGAGTTGATAGCACATCGAAGTACAGTACGCTAGTGATCACTGTTTGTGTAGCCGATCCAGAATTTGACGTACCGGCATATAACATTTGATGGCAAACAATCAAGTGAATATATAGTAAAAAGAGAAGCAATTAGAAAGGCTCTATATAAACATCGCTGTGAATTTGGAACACTGCCAAATTTTATTCTCAAGGAAGCTTTAGTGCAATGTAATCATTCCAAAGAGGTGCGGCAGGAATGGATTTTTCCAATTCGGCAAGAGAAATCAACCGATCGAAAGCTTTGCATAATTGATTTAGATATTGTAAAGACCCTCGATCCAAGCCGTTAATGAAATGAGTTAATGAGAAGTAATTGAACAGAATGGCAGCAAACCGAAACGATTTTAAGACATAATACAGACATCAGTGGAGTTGCTAATAAAGAAAGCGATAGAGGATAAACGTAGAAATGATGGGTCTATAATTTGCGATGCTATTATGAGGGTCTTTTTTTTTGAAAACAAGCATAACTGATGACTTTCCCGTAGCCATGACATAATTCTTGAGTCTAATAACTCTTGAAATATTGAAGTTATACTCGACAAAATGAAAAAAGACATTTTACAAATGGAGAGGAATATTCAAAATGAAGTGGAGAATAAACTCGGGAAGAGAGGCATTTTTGAAAGGAAAAGCGCGTATAATAAACATGACACTGTCAAGAGTAGCAGTAATTCTCATTTTCACAAGTGATGGAGAATGCACGGGGCAATCAGGGAAAGCAAAAGAGAAAAGAACTCATCGAAAGCGTTTGCTTTGCATTTTGAGAAAACATCGGCGGCAGTACCGCCCTCGCGCACTTTAAACGGCAATAGAGTAATAAAAGCTTAAAGCGTCTAGAAACAAAGTTGCATATATTTTTTAAAATTTCGAAAATAGTTTATCAATCGAAGTTTTGGTGAACTCATTTCATCATATAATGTTTCGTTTTAGTCAAGAATTTGTAAATTTTATTTTATAAATCTTTGTTAGTACATTGAATACAACAACGGTTTTATTGAATAAATATTCAATGCTGGGAACCTATTAGAACATTCCTTCAAAGTACAAAAAAAATTCTATTTCTTATTGAGAAATCCCAATTAATTTCAGCCAAAACATTTGAAAATGCCAGAAAATTTAATTTTGGGGAAAAAATAATAGGATGTTCTCCCCATCGTTGCTTAGGCTCAGTGATTCGAAATCAGGAAGTATTGCGAACTAATGAGGAGAAATGCGAACTGTTCATGAGATCAACGATAATCGAAAGAAGCTTGAAGAAACGAGATTCAAAGCGACTGGTCATGGCGTTGTCTCAGTTGTTTTTTTTTGTTCATAAGTTTCAAACAGAATGAAGTCACTAAAACCAGCACAGTAGGCATCGCCATAAGCCGCTATTTTAAACAACAACAAATCACATTTTGAAATAAGCTAGAACAAAACGACTTACAAATGAGATTACAAATCGAATCTTTGCGAAAAACTCAAAGTAACATCTTGCCAAAAAAAAGAAAAAAAACTGGAAATCTGACTTACTACAAGATGCTACACTGCAATTTGCAGCGCGAAAAGGCTTTCTTCGATTTTTAAGGTGATCTCTACGAGAATAGAAATCGCCGTAACATCGAAAAAAACGACGATCTCAAGCCGATATGAAATTTTTTTTTCATTTAACAGCTTTGCGAGCAGATTTTCCTCGAAGTATTCTATCAGCCCACTCTTTTGGGGCTGCAATTAAATTATATCGAATAAGCGGAAAGATATGCGATAGACACAAAGAGATATATTGCACACTCGAGAAATAGCGAACTGTTACAAATGAACACTCATAAAAACAAATAAAAAAATTCAAAGCGTATTCGCTAAGGAATTATTAATTCGATGAAACGATTCGTTAGGTGCTCGTTTTGCAGCTTTAAAACCTTTCAAGTGACAGCGAGATATTCTGTGGATGCATCCATCCACCATAGCTGAATAGAAATGCCGTTTGTTGAAGATCGCTGAAGTATTATTATAAGACAGCGAATGCGGAAAAAAAAGGTCGCCATAGAAATCGACGAAAAATATAATAAACGGTCATAGAAGTACACATAACAAAGCAAATAATATGAAGAGAAAATAGTGAGGTGGTATGAAAGGAATTCTGCATTTATAGCAGAGCAGCAAAAAAAGTGATAGCATCGGTATTAAGCGAATAACGAGGTTTTCGAGATTTCTTTAATTTTCCGAAGAGGCTAAACTCGATACATACATAGAATTTGAAATTTTCAGGACTATAGCTTCTTAGCACGATTGATTCCCCAAATGCATGTTAAAAGACGACAAATTGAGAGCAACAATAGGATGTTTGACTATGGTATATCGGATGAAGATATGTTGTTCTTACAAAATAGAAAATTGATTGTAAAGGTGAATGAGGACGCAAATTCAATATAGATCACTTATAATAAGCATTTCACGAGTCGAACAACTTCACTTCTACGAGATCGTTTGCCTGCTTCGCCACTGAATAAAAATCGAGATTTGCTTGATATAGTCGAGATTAATTAATGAATGGTGTGTGGAGCAATTTAGAGCAAGATATCAGAGGAGAATCTGTTGACGAAAATATCTAATAACGAAAGTGACGAAGCATTTAAAATTTAACACCTAAAAAATGTGTGAGATTCCCATAGAGAGTAACGCTTAACGAATAGAAACGAGCGCTTAAAACAACAGCCAACAGAGGCTAACTTTACTTTCGAATTTTCTTTACATGCGAAAAAAGCGCATTTTTGATGCTGAATAATCAGAGTGTTTGATGAGAGTATCATCAAAAATTGTTCATATGGCCAATGATTTTATATTCATTGATAGCTTAGAAAAATGAACTTGTTTGTCATAAAAATGAAAGGTAGAAACGGTTTTAAATCAATCTAATTACGGTCAAAACAGCTGTCAATTGGCTAAACATTCTTCTCTAGCCGCATTTGATAATTGTCCCTCTTCCGTTCTCATCAGCTCTCTCTCGCTCTTTCTCTGTCTCCCTTTGTTGTTGAGAATGTTCAGATCATAGCAATCATCTATCTTCATAACGTGATCAATACAGCACGAAAGCACAAATCAAATGAAATATGCAAAAACGCGTTTAATGTATTCGTAAGTAGTAAAATTTCATTAAGGCATTCGACTTTCATAAAATAATTGAAAGAAAGAAATAACGAAACGGCTCGTTTGAATAATCGATTCGATAGCGTCAATGAGGAGCATTCATGTGACGTTGACGTTACACAAACGCTAACAATACGACATTTTATTAATTCTCTTATATAGCGTTCAATGCACACATTTTGCAAATTGCTTTTTAACCATAATCAATGAGGAGAACATTCGCTCGTTGTGAAAAACTAGCACCTTTTATATCTGCTCGTTTAACTTGTGGACGAGTCAGCTACTCTCTAATCCCCTCGGAATAGATGCGACACTGCCAATATTGAGCGCTAACTATATAGTAAAGTTGTTTATTAATTAATCATAGAATATCGTTTAGCTGATTAAGTTGTTCATCTCGAAAAGAATGGTTCCACCATCCCACAAAGACACTTGGAATGCAAACGAAACAATCCAATGCTAGTAGTTTTCACATCAACTTTTAATGCAAACAAATTTATAGCACTAGCAGAGCATTACATGTATAAGGCGAACATCGTTATCACATCACGTCAGCGACACCACCCACAACGGCAAAACGGGTCGACGCAACATCACCTTTAAAATCGTTTCACATTACAGCCCTCGTATAAAAGTTCATGTTCTCGAAATCAGAACGCTATATGCATGCGTGGAGACGCAAAGCGGATCAATTTGGTCGTCATCGGCTCAATCGGTGAAGTATAAGTTCTCGATGTCAAAGAAAAACTATAGCACCGTAATCGCTAATATGCTCCGAAGATTGCGGTAAAAAAGTAGACTAAGTTTTAGAACACAATTCGAAATGCATTGTAAAATTCCTCATAATCAACGAGCAACACATTCGATATCTTCTCGAAACGCCTTTCGTTGGCAGTTTTATTACTCGAGAAGACTGCATTCACAGATACTTTTTCCGGTGAATCAATGTTCAACAGGGCACATTGCGCCATCACTGACTGATGAATTCTTGGCAATGACATTCTAAATGCTCATACATACAGCACAAGATACCGCTCTATAGTACCAAAATTATGAGCACCATTTCACAAGCGAACCTCACAAAAGGGTGTAAAACTTACAGATGCAATATCCAACATTCACAGGAAGAATGCAATTTGCTAAAGTTGTTTTAAGCTGACACATGTATGAGTGTGCCCCTGACCTTTAGCACTATTGAGTTCATTGGGACATTTGCCGAGCATGAGCGAATTTCTAGCCTTAAAATGTATTGAGTGCACTAATATATTCGAAATAGCTCATTTAAATCAACATAATGAAGCATTCTTTCGCATTTCTAGTAAACATAGGATCGCGACTGCAAAGATAACAAAGAAAGCATGATGGCGTACACTGCCTAAGGTCTCGCAAATTGAATCGAAACGAATGCCC
The DNA here is from genome assembly GCA_006503575.1 of Baylisascaris schroederi. Classification (NCBI taxonomy): domain Eukaryota; kingdom Metazoa; phylum Nematoda; class Chromadorea; order Rhabditida; family Ascarididae; genus Baylisascaris; species Baylisascaris schroederi. Next base: position 73,263 of record QEWY01000099.1, on the reverse strand, counting down.
TGTGAAATTCATTGGAGAATGAATGTGATAAGAAAAGCGAAGCATAAGTGTTGACAACAGGAACGTCAATTTAGATATAAGGTCCACCTATATCTATGATGCGGAATATTTTCGCAAAGAAAAAAAAGTTCAGTAGCATCACATTTCGAGGTATTCAGACCTTCTATTTGCTCGGAAGTAAGTAGGTTTTTTTTTTATTCCTTTTAAATCCATCCTTTTAAACTGTTGCAACAACGGATGCGAACAGGGCGTTCCCTCCAAACTGTACGTGTTGTCGCAGATAGGTTCCCAGAAGTGGATTATTTTGAACACACAAAAAAAACTGCCTGAAAGATATTTTGTTGCAAAACAGCCTGCCGCTTTGCAGAGTTATTTGTGGTGAATCCTTCTTTGACGGTATAAAACGATCTCCCACAAATTGAACAATAAAAAATTCGCTTCAGTTTCATAATCAATGAAGGTTTTACAGCTTGATTGGCGTAACTAAAATATTCATTGTTAGAGAAAGAGAATGTGATTATATAAGATCTCTACAATAATGTGACAAGATGAGTTGCATCGACGTGAAGTTATTCGCAAAAGTAGAAAGTGAAAAGCAAAAGAGATAAGATAGCATAATGCTGCAACATAACCCTAATGTGAGTTAATTTGGATGTTTTGTTCATCACGAATGCTTCATATTCTTCTTTCGATGATGTAAACACGTTAGTGCTACGGTTACTTTTCTATTACTTTTATTAGGTAGTGAGGATAAACGCTAACATGCGTACTTTAGCATGGATTTTTCCGGTTTCGAAAAAATTTTTTTTGAATTTCATTGATTCTTTACCGAAGTTCTATTGATTTTATTAAACACTTGCAGAAAACCTGACATAAATACTTGCATCATCAATTGTGAAACTCCATTTGTAACGCAGTCTAATCTTTGTGCTTCACAGGTTGTTTTGCTTTTATTATGATCGCCAAATGTTCGTAAAAGAACAATCATTTTGACCCGAGGAGTCTATCCCAATATATAATCAGGATTCCTGTTTTATTACTTGAGGGTTGTGAAAAATTGTTCATAGAATGGAATAAGCAATAGGAATTAAAAAACACCACGCTCAAGTATGCACCAATTGACATTTTTCGTTATTAATATTCATTTTCCAAGAGTTGGATCATTAGGCGCTGCATTACCTTTGCCCCGTTAGTTGTAAAACCTGCGAACGTTTCATACGAAATATCAGCATGAACACTCTATACTATGAAGCTCAAAAAGTCCCTCATTGGAATAACCACATTTGTGAATCATCTGGACAGAATATAAACCAGATGCAGTCTCAACAATGATAACGTTTATATGGATAAAACTTCATAAAAGCCGAGGAGTTATAAGCGGCCTGTCAACGAATATATGGCACTCCCACGAACTCAACAGTATTGTAGTAAATAAACGACGAATATAATTGCAATAAAAGATGCAAGAGGAAAAATATTTGTACATATGAGTGCAATATGCAACCGTTTCCGATGAAAGAATACAGCGGATGCAAATTGATAAATCATTTACACTAACAAAGTGAGAAACACTCGTCAATCACAGTTTCATGAAGGCGCAAAAAAAAATTAAAATTAAAATTAAGTTACCGGCATACGATTCGGACTTCAAAATATAAATGAGCAATATATGCGATCAAATAGTAGCAATATAGATGAAATTTCTCCTGCAGGGGAAAAAAATCAGAAAAACATAAAACATAATATGTTCGGCAAAATTAAAACACAATCACACCTCTATATTGACGGAAGGCAAAACTTTCAGCTATCGCACTCACTAAAATCCAAACATACTAGAAAGCATCCTTAAGAAAGTCATATATTCGCAGCATAATAAAGTAAGCAGAGAAGAGATTGGTTTAAGGCAAAGACGACAAATGCAATGTGTCCATGATATTCAGACTCTCAAACTTCAGAAAGATGCGTTTGCCGACGTCCTTAGAACTTTTGCAAACCAACTGTGAAACTACGGCACACTGAGGAATGCGTAAACGTCAGAAGGGTGTGCCAGCTTCAAAAGCAGCTGTATTCCACGTTCTTACCGCATTCTATTTTTAGTATTCTTTTGCAAACTTTTTCGACAATTCTACTTTCCTTAGCGTTACAAGAAGTGAAGAAAGTGTTTCCCATCATATAACTAGCCTTAGACGTGCTAATCCATAAAATAATATCCCAAGGCTTCAAAATTTACGGTAGACTAAATGACCCGAACACAAAAATCGAATCTCCTCATCCCTTACCTCTATAAATGCGGCTTTTGAAGAATTCTCACTAAGAACTAGCAATGGAGAACATAACAGAATAGAATATTACAATGCATCAGTGACGATACACAACTACAGTGATATGCCATATCAATAACCCATTTCCTGAAGATACACTAAAAAGATGAGAAAAAAAGATAGAAGTTAAAAAAATGCAATATGGAAAAAAACAAACTTGGCACAATTTGTGGGAAAAAAATTGAAAGGCACTAAGGAATCAAATTAAGGAATCAATATATAAAGGTCAGGAAATCAGCTGAAAAATGAAAAAGCGGAAATAAATAAAATACAAGCGAAATGAGTTACACGATGAAGCATTAATGCAAAACATTTGACGATCACAAATAACATTAATGGAAACCGTATGAATGCGTTCATAATTGAAACATACATCATCGTTCACTGATTAAGACAAATGGCTGCACACAGAGCAAAATATGAGTAAGTCGATATAAGTGAGGCGAGGGAGCACCACCAATACTGCCCTCTCTATTGACGGCACCGGCTGGCAATGTTTCTAAAAGATACAACGGTTATGCGAACCACAAACTACTCACTAAAAAAGTTAAGCTGCGGCAATGCATAAAGAAGCTCACTATGTTCCTTCGCTCTCTCCAGACAGCTGCGATTGCCTAGAGAAATAACAGCGAAAACAGATGCCGCTTCTTTCGAACTCTTCGAGCACAACTACGCATCTTGGAGATATGAATATGCCCCAATAAAACGCACTGATAAATCAATCACGAATCTGATCCCCGAACTGACTCAGAGGAGTCGTACGTTGACTCTGGAAGTTGCCTCTTTGGTCTAGGAGCAGCCGGAATCGAGAATTGGAACTTACTCTCTTTGTATCGGAACGGGAGCCAAGAGTTCCGTCATTTTGATTCCCTTTTGCAAAAATGAAAAGCAAAGCTCTGGGCAAGAAATACGTATGTATATTCAAATATGTAGATGTGTTCGCCAGTAACAAAATCAAACAAATTGTGTAAAACAATAGTAAAAGTAACAGGAATGCTGAATTGCATCACGACTTAAATTCTCACCGCTAGTTCGTGTACTATGATTTTACCAAGAACAGCAGTTAGTACGACCAAAATTATTCCCACATACCTACTAGACTTTTTCAGTGGTTCATCCCCCTTAGCTTCTCATCGTTATTGCCTTGTACAGTTGCCGAAAGTGGGAAAACCATTCGAGACAACAATGTGGGAAAACCTTTCGAGAAAACACTGATTTAGTCTTCTAATAGCTGCAGTTGTTCAAAATGCATCATAAAATTCAGCAGATCATACGCTGCACCAAAAGTGGTACTGGTAGACAAGAGCCAAGATTAGTGGTCATAACAAGAATGTGGAATGGCTGAAAACAAATCTCTAGAGGACAGCTTCATTTGTCAATTTGTATGTACCTTCACTTAATGCTTACTTAATCATCATATCGCGTAGGACAGAAATTTTACAATAAGATACTCTTTTAGCAATGTATCATTCTACACTTGCTACACTTCTGTTGCGAGCATTTCAGATCTCATTTTCACGACGACCGCTTTTCCAAAATACAAATCTTTTACATCTTTCGCTTCCTTCTCCCGTTTAAAAAGAAAGCTTCAAATTTTGGAGAGGAATGGAGAAAGTTTCACTCGCAATAAGTCTGCTAAACCATCTCTCAAATTCCTTCACGAAAAAAGACGAATAAGAAAAAATAACAAAATTTACGCAGCTTTCGAACGGGATGGGTTGTACCTTTCGCTGTATCGCGGGTACCTTAGATGGGAAGACGTCCTTATGAACGAGGGTCTTTGGGAAATTCATTTCGGTATTCTGGTCTGCGAACAAACTTGCTATAAGTGCCGAAAATCAAACATTTATTTTGATTTTCAGTAGGCAGCATCATAGTAAGGTAGGATTTTAGATAGGACGTTCTACGGAACGTGTTTAAGTGAAGCTTCAGGAGCGAAATCGGACGTAAGTCAACCCAGAGCCGACCCTAAACCAAGTTTTATTTTTTGAGTACACTGTCAGAATTGGTTCATATACAACAATAAACTCATTGTATACTTTGAGCATTCGATGTGCAAACATACTAACCTTTGAATGAATAACTCTCGCAGTTATATATCTGAAAGATGAATTTGCAACATGACGTCATCACTCATCAAATTCGGCGCAAAAATCTTTAGCACACTACTTGAGAACTTGCTGTAGTCTCTATGTCTATATTTCCCATCCAAAGTGGGCTCACTTCAAGCGAAATTCATCCCATGCGATAACACTTTCACAGTACGCTTGAAGATGACGAATATGCATTGCTTTCATTTAGTCTACAGAACATCAGGTCTCACGTGCCAAGCCATTGAATCTTAATTCAGCATCACACTTCTCAACCATACTAAAAACGCAATCCCACCGTTTCCTTAAATCTGATAGCACCCAATTTCATTGTTTGCAAACTGGAATAGCACATTGGCTAACTGAATATACAAAGAAATTTCACCTATCATAGTCAGCTTTATGCCACAAGCGCACTTATCAACAACAAAATTACGCAGAAATTAAATCCTCGAATGACAAAATACAGACACTTTACTGAAAATATCCACGATATCCTGTTAACGCAAACTGTCGAAAATAAGCATAGAGTTTGCCTGCTATAAATTCATTGCTGCAAATATCGTAATATCAAGAAATGAAGCCTCACCTTAAGTAAAGATTGCTGATGCGCGATTAATGACTTATGCTTTTGCTTCTTCGTTGTTATTAGTGACGTTTACTGTTCCCACCCAAAAAGCACGTAGCCCAGCTGTAAGTGCCTCATTCCATCTGAAAAAAACGCCCATCAACATTTCTCATTTTAATTATCAATATGTAAGAAGGTGGAAACTTATATGACTTCCGGTTTTTGAAACGGCGTAAACTTGAGATAACAAAAAACTTCGAGTGAAGAGATTGAAGAACTTGGTTTTTTCTTATTTCAATGTGCCTCTGCAAAATTTTCCAAAAATGGTATTTTAACGATACAGCGTAATACCTCTTTACGGATAGGTTTCTGTGTGGGTTTTAACAAAAGCGATAAAATTCGTTGCAATTCACATCATGCGATAACTTCCTATCCCCAATCTTGTGGGAATTCCGATACTTTGCGATGATTCAAATCCCACCTAAGCGTAATGCGATGATGAAACGTATACCTGCATTAAAAAAGTGTGAAATCAATAGTTCACACTTCAGGAGATGCAAATTAATGCAAATCTTCATTTGTATGCTCGTGAATTTGAAATAAAAGATGCAGAAATATTTTGAAATTATACTCGATGCAAACCGATCATCTATCGAGAACTCAGCTATAAAAGTTATTGAAACTTTAAGGAGCAAAAAAATTATAAAAAGGAAAATTGTTGGCTAGGTTTTATCTAGCTAGAAAATATAAGACCGGGCGATTTGTGATGCTTTTAAGTACGCTAACAATCCGCTGACTCAGCCGGCTGAAATGCGCAAAACGCATGTCCTACAAAAGCCATGGCGCAACCTTACATTTATCTCACTGTTTAGGAATCTCGGAAGCTTAAACACAGTGAATGCTCTTAGCGATGCTCGCTGATGAGACCAATCTTCACCCAATAACATTTCACAGCCGTTAATGAACACAGTTGGGAATAAATTTCGTTCCAAGTTCAACCTTCTACGAATTAATAAGCCAAGAACTTAATTTTTTAAATTTTAGCAGTTTCAGTTAGGAAAACGAAAGATCCTTCTCAACTGTCTAGTACCTTGCTACAAAAGTCGACACTCTTAAACCTTCTAAATCCCAAACGATTTTTCCCACATTGCGATGTTACCAACCATTAAAAAATGGGTGCAAGTTGCTTTTATTTTGTTGACAATGAGAGGAACTGCATATATGAGCAGATGGGGACACGTAAGACTCTCCTCTGCGACGATTGAGCACAAGACAAGAAATGTTCCATTTAAGAACGCATAAGCGTTTCAGATGTCTAAGCCAATTCAATCATAGATAGCATTTCAAAACACAACCTCTATTATTAGATTAAGCTGAAACGAGCAAATCTGCTTTTCATTCCCCTGCAATATTTTACTCTCGAAATTGCACCGTTCGAAAGCAGATTCACGCCTCTTTTCGCTGACCCTTTGTGCGAGTTTGGAGTTTTGCAGAAAAGATCGATTCTAACGTTAACGCCTGTATCCGTCTAATAAACCGAACGACAAAAGAACCAAACCGTGCATCTTTCACGCATATCCAACTGTTCACATTAAACCTGTGATATTAAATCGCGCTTCTAGCGTTTGGCGTAAAAATGCAATGAAATTTTCCCCATAAGATATTCGCTGGTTCGTAAGAAGCAAGAGATTCAGTAAACAGACATGTTTTACAACCCCGACCCACTATGTTTTTCTGCGCAGAGGGCCAATTTCAAACGGGGTATCGTCTTGAATAGAAACCTTCTCCCGAAACAATGGAAACAAAACAGAAGACCTGCCGGTCAACTTTGATATAGAGATTCGCGCTAAAAGATGGAGGAGGGCTTGCAAAACTCAAAACTTCCTAACGTAGACGTGTATCTGAAGAAAAGCTTGTAAGGAAGAAATTATAGGATTTTAATTAGATACAATAAACTACCACATGAATTTGTTAGTGAGCACAAGACACCACCTAAAAGCTTTAAGTAACCACTTAGTCAACCCACTGCGGTGAAATGCAATACGAAACACTAGAGGTAATATTATACCAGGTTTTCATGGAACAACAGCTCACTTACATTGGTCAACACTAAAAAAATGTTAAGAAAACGAAATCAAACACTTTTATGTTAGTGAAGGTGAAAATGGAAACCGCAGCCGGGTAATTATAAGAAATCAACCTTTTTACTATAACATGACAGGACAAATGGACTGGATCAGATAAATCACTTTATGATGTTATAACGAATACTCGATGGTTTAAGCCTTAAAGGAGAAAAACCAAATCTACCTATACGAGTGGGAGAATCAGAACACTCAGAAATGGACGATGTTATGATGTCGCAAAAAGATGTCAAAATGTCAAAGTTGGGGGTCCCACAAGTGGAAGCATTACGATTGAATTTATATAAAATTCTTCAGATATAAATAAAACTGAATTTATATAATATCCTTCAGATATAAACAGACTGCAGTTTAAGGAAAAAACTGTCATCTTCGTAGGCAACATTAAAATAGTTTATGAAAAGTACACTAGGATAAAATGCGGCTTACGAACAAAAATCAACGGAAGTTTACGATAAACGTTGGGGCAGATATCGAAGTCGATAGCAAGTAAGCATCATAGATGTGATTAAACACTTAGCACTTATGCTAGATGAAGTTCTCACATTTCGCTAACATTTCAGTAAAACTTCAAAAAATTTGTGAAATTATATCGCATTTCCGCATGCCCAAGAAGATATAAATCGGAAAATAGATGAAATAGCGAATTGTGAGAAAACGCTTATAGAAATCTGCTTTTCAAGAGTCAAACAACTGTCTACGTAAGATAATGAGACAATCAGAACATTGCAAAACATGCCAAAAAATATCTATGTGTGAAAGAAGCAAGATGGACGATTCTTCACCAATTTGCAAGCCATGCCATTCTTGGCATGCCAGCTTATAAGTCGCTCGATGCTTTAAAACAGTGGATCTATGCGGCCGCTTAAGCAAACTCCAACTGCCATCCCATCGAATGTCGTTCAGAAAACAATTTACTTCGAATGCCTCCAGACCTCAGGGAGCGAATTATTTTGGTATGTTGGATGGCTAATTTTCGACTGAATAAAAACTTTTTTTTTGACTAGCTGCACCAGTTTCACTGCGCACATCAAGCATGACACTGTGCAAATTATGTCTGAAATCTCCTCCAAAACAAATATGCTATATTACCCGCAAGATTATAAAAGTTCAAAGATCTTGTTCCGAAGAAAAAGTCTGGTTTTTTCAGCGATGAATCAGAAAAAAGTAAATCGTCAACATTCCAGATGGAGTTGTCATATCCAGAACTTTCTCCGAAGGCATTTATTCACATTTCCAAACGACGGTTATCCTAGATGAGCAGTTTACATCTCAATCCGACGATCCATGAAAATGTTATGACGTTATCTTGAACACAGATCGGCAAATTCCGAATTTCTCCGAAATTCGTAAATTCTTGATTTCAACGAGAACTTCCAATTGCACTAAGGTGACCGATCTCCGTAATGAGAAAAATGCGAAAAATCAGAGGTCATCAAGGGCCGCCATGACTGCCATTCTTCCTAGCACTTCAGCTCTATCACTGCCTTCGAATTGAAAATATCCCAGTTGGAGTTGATATCATTTAAACTGATCAAACGATCATGAAGATGCTTAAACTCGAGTAAAAAATTCAAATGCATAGAAATTTTATGAAAGAACACTACAGAGGATAGATAAGCACTTCACAAATAAACATTTTCCGACGATTTCCGACGTTGGGATGTCTCTCAAAATGATGACAGAAACAAACAATAACAAAAAAAAAAAACGATCAATAAACATACAATTCGGCACTGCGCGCATGAGCGACACGAAACGCAATCGAAATTCCACTTCCTTTTACTTGATTCGAATGACACAGTTCAAAGAGTTGACCGCCATCTTCTAGTTGAGTACTTGATAAGTTAAATCCCAAAAGAACATGACGTGCGCATGGTTCCGCATCCTATAATAATATTCAACAAATTCCAATATATATATACTCATAGCATAATCCTATTTTCTCTTTTAAGAATAATTAGACAACGACAATAATCTTTTAAGAAATATTTGATAAGCAATAAAAATTTCATTACAATAAATGAAATGATATGATTGGATTTATTTTCCAAGATGATCCCCCTGAATATTCATAAACGTTGGTCTTATTCTAAACTGTTTTTATCGGAGATTCCCTTGATCTAGCAAAAACACCTTATCGCTCTCCTTCCTCCCTTCAAAAGATAAACTATAGAATGAGAAAGCAACTTTTAAATGTTTTTATGGAAACTCGGTAGATTTTCCACTGAAATCACAAATTGTTCGATATTTTAACATCACTAATGAGTAGAGCGATTATACCTTCTGTAATTTATATTAGTGATAAGATCAACTGAGACAAATCTTTTAGAATCTCACTAAATCGAAAAGTAAGCCCATAAATATATATCTAAAGGAAATGATTACCAAAACCCACAAAAAAAAAAAACATAAAATCGATTCACACAGAACAAAACGAAGTTCGCAAAAATTAAATGAAATGAATGAAGCCGAATGATATAGTAAAGAGGAAATGATAAATGCGAGAGGACTAACGAATTCGGCATCATAGAAGCATAGCACCATTGCACCATCTGAATGCTGAATTAGGCGACCCCATTTTTGCGTTTCACCAACTCGTTTATTCCTTGAAAATATCCAATTATTGTTTAGGCGCTTGTTGGAATATAAGTGGAGACAAGTATAAAACGATATGATGAAAAAGAAAAACTTAAAAATAACGACAACTCTATGAAATTAAAAAATAACGCTTAAATTATGAGTAAAGTGGAAGTCGGAAAATGCCCCCCAGTAAAAAGAGTGAATATAAGATATCAACTCAGCTATAGAGAACATATCGAGCTGGCAACGAACCACCTAAACATGCACGTATGGATATCTAAGATACATGACCGTTCACTATACCGATGAAGAATCCATCATGAATCTGAGAATCCATCAAGTTTTATGTACATTGTGCAGCCCTTTCGCTTATATAACTGTTGCTTCGTAAAGCCTACGATAATCCGACTATGAAAATGGCATCTTGGATGAGTGCCTAAAACTGCAAACTTTTAAAAGAAAATATCATAAAATATGCAATGCATACTTTATGCTGTCAAGTTGTCAAATCGAACAGAAAAAAAAAGCAAAGAAACCTGATGAACACCGTCCCAGAGACGATGCCTTTTTCATTGCGATCGGGTAGTACAATCTTCGAACGAGAACCACTTGTTGGTGCGACAAAAAGATTCGGTGAGAAAGTGCCGACCCCTTTAAGACAATATCATTCCTCTTTATATCAACAAAGACACTTATCAATCGTATCATATCACTAGTCGGTAAAAATTTTCCTACAATAGCTTGTGTTCATCTCAACTTTGAAGAAAGGTATTCGACTGCTATGAATATAAACATAATACCTCTCGCAATAATTTATATGAATGAATAAGAAGTAATAAGACACTCACATCGACTTGTGATTTTAACGTAGCATTCGGGACATACTTTTTGGCGTATGAAATTCGAACCGCTCTTTACAGGGGCATGTCCCACACAATTGCCGCATATCAGCTGAAAACTTCATTAAGAATTCTTGCGAATTAAACATCGGTGCTAAGTTTTAAAAAGTGCGAATGGGATGGTTTTTATTTATTAATGTTAACTCAGAATAAGCCAAAATTGTCGAAGCTTACGGTATATAGTGCTTATGAAAATCTTTGCTAATAATCTCATAAAGCTTTCTGGCACAAATCAATCCGCACACAGTGCGCATTGACTTGTGCATTTTATTGGATTAAAAGATCCCTCCTTCACAAAAAAAGCAATTATATAACAACAAAAAACATCATCAACAATCATAGATTCTATCAGTTTTTAAAGGTTTGCCAAAGGTGTTGCATCCTGCGACCTCAATTTTTCAAGCAGATGCTGAAATTTTGTGCTTTGATTTCGTAGCGTATTCTTGCGCCCAAATAAGTCGTTTTTGTATCCGAAATTCTGGAATCCTCTTTTATCTCCTCAGATTCGAAGAAAAGAGGTATGTACATTACGTCGACAACTCTTTTTTGACTTGTTTCCGTTTCATCTAATCTTTCTAGTACAAGAAATATTTAAAAAACCACTTGTCGACTCAAGGTGATAGATGGATCGCTCTTTTTCGTGACGCGCCTCTCGTTCAGCAGACTTAAATATACAGCGACATTATTAAGAGCATAGACGCCGACCCAAGGATAAAATACAATACAACAATTACCGCTCCACACTCGCGGCAATGATGCCTTCGGTTGAAGACGTTGAATTTAGTGTTGCATCCAGCCATCATACAAGTGGTTGCTTTCGGATCAGGTATCCATGGTGCGACGTATTTTTCGCTCATATGCACTAGCGTAGGTGAAACGTCATTATCTGATGCTTCCCTCTCGGCAAACATTGTGTCCAAAGCAGCCGACGTTATCGCTGTGCCCGGCGTATACAACGTATCGGCCACATGAAACATAGCATATTCTATTAGTTCACAATTACTCATTCCGTATTTGAAAGCAAGCTGAAGTGTGTTGTGACCAACAATTCGGATCCCCGCAAACGATTCCACTCGTTGCGCAAATATTTTCATCGATATTACTTTTATGAGCCGCAAATTGCAATTCGCAAGGAAATCGTTTCTTCTCTTATCAACGATCTCAGTTATTGCAATTCACTACTTCTTCATGGAATATATCTAGAACGATTTTATATATTCATCATTAGTGACTAAATGGTATACTTTGGACCGTCGAGCCACCGAAATATGCCGTAACTTTCGAGCGTCCCTCTTTGCATCGCTAAGACGTTTCACCCAATCATCCCGTTCTCTTTTGCTTCTGAAAACAAACAGATCAATCCTTAAAAAAATAAGTGCTATATTTTACCCGTACAACAGAAAGAGGCAGATGCCCATTCCTTATAATTTATTCACGCTATCTTCTGCATTGATTTACTACCTCGACATCCGAACAAAGAAAGCTTTCTCACTCATTCACTTCGTTGACTTAAGAAATTTTGAGAAGTAACCGTTGACTAAATTAAAGGACGATGTTATGTAAAGATATCCCCAACCGAAGGCTATAAACAATATATTCAACCAATAGGACATTATGACTGCGCACGAAAATATTTCGTTCGGCGCACTCTTCAAGAAGCACAAACTTTTATAATATATTCTCGGGAACCATTGCCCGACAGGGAAAAAACAACAGCTGTGAGAAAGTAATTTTTCATGTTCATTAAAGATAAAAAAAGAAGGAAAAGCAAACTAACTAACTTTGCAATGAAAACGGCACTCTTTTTGGTGCTTAACAATTGGAAGTGTGTCTCGTATTCACCATGCTCCTCGGCTTTAACGCGAACACCAAGTATTGGGAACTGATAGAAATCAGGCTGGAAACATACCTCCGAACCAAGAGAGGGGGCCCTCGAATATTTACATATGAGCAGCACATCCGAAAACTGAAAAAACCGGATGCAGCCTATTTCCTCACTCGAGTATAGTAAAACTTATTTATTCATGTGGCCAAAAAAGTATCGAATGTTCGAGCAGAGAAAGACGAAAATGAAACCAGATTCTATGATACTATCCGCGCTGACGAAAAAACTGCACTGAAAAAAAGGAATAAAAACTGCACTAGGTAGGAACTATGTGTATAAATTTTAAAAATTGCGTCCACCTCCCAAAATAAATAAGTTTCAAATCAGAGCGAAGAAATACTTAACAAAATACAACTCAGTAGAGAAGAGAAAAAAAAAAGAAATTAAATGGGCTCACCAGAATGAGATATCTTGGTTGAATATCTTTGCGAGATTGCTTCATGAGTTCTCCTTCATGCAATAAATGCCTATTCGCTTCAAATACGTTAAAACGACCCTGAAAAATATCAACAAAACTGAAATTTTTTATCACTTCAGAGGGTTCTTATTGCCAATAAAAAAAGGATTCACGAGCATCACTTACATTCCTGAGTTGGACGGATATTTTGACAAGAGCGCAATTTCACTGGTTCAAATAGAAGACAATTGGAACTTTAGCAAAAGGTGCACCTCTGCTTGGAACTTCAGTAAAAAAATTAGTTCGACTGGACCTCAGCTGACGGGCAGAAAAGTGGATTCACTTTCGCTGCATAGCAACAGAATCATGAGCAACACACGTCTCAAAATTGTTTCTTTCCCCCCCCCCTCTCCCCTCCCTTTTCCCTACTATCAAAAGATGCACACCTTTAAAAATTGCAGCCAACAGAGTCATTGCACCAATGGCAAAACCGAAGACACTTTTGTCGGCAAACGTATACTTTTTGTCTCAAGTAAATGTTTTGAATGGCACCCATTCCAGAAATAAGGACGACAACTCAGGTGCCACACTTTATATTAAGCACAAATAAAGTAATTAAACGTTCGAATTTGATATTAGACTATATCAGACCACATATCTATCTTGCTATTGATGAAATAAGGGGAGCAAAACCTCAAGCCGACGACAGAGTTCAACGAGTTTTTCTTCCATAACAGCCAGGCTCATTTGATGATTGACCACCTCGGAGACTTTTGAGAGTTCCTTTATAGCGCCTACAATGTACTACTACATTAATATCATGCATTAAGTAAATAAACTACAAAAAGGCATTTATAACTATTGCGTTTATATAGATAAACAAAATAAAATGGTCATTTATCGATGAATAATCATAATGTTCTCCATTATGAGGGTATTCCCTTGCATTAATGTTTCTTAGAGCAGACTAAAACTAAAGATAACAACATGATTCTATAGGAATTATTTATGAAACTTATGCATGACAAACAAAAAATAAATAAAAAATTGATATGTTTTAACTCAACAATAAATTGCTAGCAATAGTTGAGTAAGTTCTCAATAAAAAGCATAGTGAAAAATACCAACTTTCACATTCGGTAAATTCATGAGAATCCGGAACGAGATATTTCTTATACGCTTCCAGTAAAATATTATACCGGACGACATTCTGGTGGACAATATCCAACCGTTGAATTACTGAGATCCTATTCGTCGCTTGCTCCTCAAACTGCAAAAAAGCTCACTAATGGCAATGCCAATAATTATATGCTTTGGACTTACCACATACTCCCTCTCCTTTTACTACGATTTTTTTCGGTGTTTTTTACGACATTCCCTCTCCCACACGTCTCATCTAAGCTACCGCCTATTTCATTTCTCCATGGCAAGGACTTATAAGGCGAGACTAATATTTCTTGCAATCTATGACCACTAAAACATCGAAAAGCATATCCGCGCACGTTTCGAAGAGATCAGCAAGCATGCAAGCATTAAAAAAGACTATTATAAGCAAGCAATGACTAGTTTTGCATATAATTCTTAAACCTATTATTGCATAGAAGGAAATATAGAAGACGGCCCACAAGAACACCCACCCTACATTCCCTACAGACTTCATTGTGAAGATGTTTCCGATAATGTAATGCTGAACGAGGTTACCCACCTTTGCTGTAGCCTGTGCTAGAAGCTCGTTTCCTTGAAGTTGCTTCACCAATTCATCCACAAATTTCTTCTTCTCTTTCAAATAAGGAACGCAGAACTTCAAGAATCCAGCATTGTTCTTTAGTACTTCAGCCATGTTCGGCTCTCGTGAATCCCTTAAAAAATAATGACAATATGCAAATGACGAATCCTAATCGATGAAGCATTAAAATGTTTATCGAAATAAGCTCCATCGCTTGTGCAAGCTTTCAATAAACAAAAAAAAAAAACAATAGAAGGTTCGAAAACAATAACGAAAGTTCCGAAAACTGCATCCTGATTCGATTTACTGCTGATACCTCAAATACCACAAAGTGTAAAGAACTTCCGCTTATCGGATTTAGAGTGCAAGTGACGTTCTTAATAACTTAGTAACTTATACAGTCGCTTTAGGGTTCGATAAATTACTGTTGAGGGAATGATCTCGATTGACTGATATCGCACAGAAGGAAATAATTGTACCCAATGATGAGATTAGGTTCTACTTTCTGCAGAAACAATTTTTCGATGCTATAGGTGGTAAGCAACTCGACGTTTGAAATATACCTAGATTAAAAAAAGGCGGAAAATTCGAAATAATTGGGAGTATTACGCTGCTGTGCGCCCCAAACACGGCAAAGGTTTTACTGTGCAGAATTGTGTTCGAATACATTTGCAGTTTGCACTCAAATGCCTTGTTTCCCAACAATAATGCCGAACATTACCTTTAATTTAGCTTTCTGAATGTTGCAACCTCAAAACCTTTATAGTTGCAAGCCTGTGGTGTCGATCATGAAGTTTCATATTTGTCTCAAAGCTTCACTAGGCGAGGATTCAGACAGACACCACAAAGAATAAACAACGAAACAACGAAAGGGCGAGAAGAAAAAACAACGAAATGACGAAAGGGCGAAAGAATAAAAAAGATAAAACGACGAAACTCACCAAAATGCGAGTTTGGCAGCAAATTTTTCCAAAAGAACACTATGCGCCCCTTTCAGCATAAGCAATTGCGATGCGATTAGCGATATAACATTCGATTGTCCGTTCGGTTGATCGCACAACAAATTCACTCCATGTCTTTTTCCATATTCGGATAAAAATTCCGGATATTGCTAAATGGTTAATATTTGTCATAAATCGATAAAATCTATTATAGCACTCTTGCACACGACCTTTCTTTTAAAAAAATGTGACATCTCTCTTGGATCAATAAACCCATTGTTACCTAATAAACACTTTACGGGTAATTTCTTCGTAGCACGAGTTTTTGTTCGGAGTTTAATACCCTTTCTGTTCAGTCTGACGTTGTGATGTTATTTACTTCTCCACCCCAATTAAAAAACTCGATTTCAAAAGCAAGTGGGCACTATATCAAATCTACTCTTCTTTTAAGCTGCTGCATTATATGTAATCATTAAAAAAAGATTTCATGAAAACTGATTTACAAATGTCTATATTGGTTGTCGCCGAAACAAACGATAGTGAGATTGACATGTGTTCGGGAAATGTAGTAGTGACTCTTAAAATTGCGTTAAAGTTTTCTGGTTTAAACCACCGCCTACTCCGACACTAGATTGCGTCAACTTGTATTTTCGTTTCTAATGGAACTTGTAAAAAGCGCAACAAAACGGTGCAACTTCTCAGTATTAAACAAGTAGGATGCACAACTATGTAGCTATACTCTTCCTGCCGCTTAATTTATCATTCGGTTTCCATTTAGTGGTATATGTTGCATTGATTTCGATTATGAGCCGATAAATACAGACAGAAGAGAAGTGGAAAAGGTTGCTGCGACAGAACTAATAGAGCACCTCAAAAAGGATTATAAACCTACCTCATTACACATCTTTAAAAAATTTGAAAAAAAAGAGAGAGAGGTGACCAACCACAGCGAGAACGTCGAGTTGTTCAACAAATTTCTTCTCCACTATATAAATCTCGAGAGCAGCATAATGAAGCTTCTTTAAGCGAATATCCTTCAATAAAAATTTTAACTAACACATTTTTGCTAATCTATTGCTTTGATCAAAAATTTCTCACACTTAACATATGGCCAGTATGGGATCGAAGCATAGTATGCACACCTCCAAGTCACTAAAATTATCGAAGATGAGAATCGATTCTATGCGACATCTTAAAAGTACATCATAAATCTTCATCTAGTCGCTCGATTTCAACTGGCTTTTCCAAGTCCGCAAGTAAAGTTGTGTACGAATGGTGTCATGGGCAGGCATAACTTGAAAACAAATTACTATGATTTCATAAGTTAGGAAGCTTTGCTGTGATATCGTTTCTGATGAGCACATCTGAAAATCGTTGGTAATATGATGTTTTCGAGCACAGCAAATACTGCTGCTTCACAATGGTGAAAGAGAAATGAGAAGCAAACGTATAACGATCCCTCTAGGGTCACCTCTAAATGAGCACCGATTGGTGTGATACGTATCAAAGAGTCAATTATCAGGAAGAGGAGATGTTGCTTTGGGCATACGAATGCAACAAACATCATTGACCTCGGTCGGGTCACCGGTAGAATAGACGACGACTGAATCATCTTGGCGACCTTCATTTGATGAGCTGGTCATGATGCTGATATCACTGAGGGCGCTTGTGCGATCGGTAAGTGTGTTCGGTCGTTGCATTATACCAGCATCACTTCGATGCCTCAACTTTAATGCGCTATCGGTATCTTCCGTGGTTAGCGGTTGACTCCTCACCTCTCTATTCTGCAGCAAAACAATGCAAACGACAAGTAATCAGCTCCAAACAACAACTTCAGCAACAAAGAGATTGAAGTCGCATTTCCCTCTCTTACAAGTGGAACACTAGTCGTTGAACGAACCCTCGTAAATGGTGTGGTTAGATGCAACCGAAAAGTGCACATTCCAATACCATTTCTAGGTGAATTTAATCAAGAGCTCCTTATTAAAGAGAGCAAAAGGGAAAATCAGCTTCTACCTACTCAGTAGAAAATCTTGGTACCGCTTAAATTGGCAACTACTGCATCGAAGGACAGTGGCACCGCCAGACCATATGCCTCCAGTTTCGTTAGCGATTTTCAGCCACGTGCTGACTACATCGAATGCTTTTTTTTAAAACCCATGTGGAGCATTTTGTTCCCTTATTGCGGAATCATTCGTTCACTACGGTCACTAACTGAGATAAGATGGGCTGTCGACGGATCGTCACCCACGGTTATCATAATCACAGACAGAAAGCCAGTGAACGAAGCACAAAGTGCGAAGGTTTTACGGAAGACTCGCGGGGTGTGGCGGCTGCATGATCCTCTGTGGGGCGGGAATGGTCATTTCCCATGCCCCTCCTTTCGTGTACGGGTCCCCATCGCTACTTCATGTCACTACATACACCGCACGTGGCAACTTCCTCTCTGCGGTATTTCGCCTCAAAATTGGAAAACTAGCTGAACGGAAGCCAAAGTATTTGCAGCAAAAGCAACAAATGTCACATCCGCCGTCCTTCCCCCTCTCCCCTCCTCCCTCACTTCAGGTAGTCCGATGAATGAATCGAGAGATGCGGAGGATTTTGCCTCACTAGCGCCCTCGGCTCACCAATAGCTAAAGTATTCAAAACAAAAGGAAGCAAAATCGTCCAACTTTTCCTTCCTCTGGTCAATGGTTCTAACTCTCTCTCTCTTGAGCCGATACTTTAAAAAAAACATTCGATGCAATGGAACGAAATAATTCAATAGCGAGGTTCAGATTCTTGGAATTATAAGAAACTCCAAGAAAGTAACTGAACAGAGGAAACAGAAGAAAACGATCTTCCTAAACAGCTACAACTAAAAAAAGGAAAGAAAACGCTTTGCTATCGGCAAAATGGTTATTCCATTTTTTTTTTTTTTTTTTTTTTTTTTTTTTTTACATCAGATCACGATGATGGGGCTTGCTCTTCAAAAGAAAGCGTTTCACATCTCCAAATGCACCGAACGTCTCTCATAACTGTCGCCAGTCGACTGGCAAATGTTCTTTAACTAGCATAATAACTGCAAAACATTTGGACGAAGTGGGCATATGAAAGCTCACCTCATAATGTTGATTAAAATCAACTTGAATATGTTATTTGAAGCTCATTTAATATGCCAATTAAAGCTCACTGGGATATGGCAAACAAAATCTAGCGTTCATTCGACATCCGCCTATGACGATTACCTTTTTTGGAAGTTGTGGACGCAATCTGCCAATATCACTAGGTATTCCAGTAGAAAACGTCTTGCCACGCATATGCGACCTTCCCGATGTCCTAAAAATTGACTATAGATAACGATGTCGATAATCACAACCAACATGTTCCACTTCAATACGTGAATGTTAGACGTTGTTGACGGAATCTCTATTTGAAAGACAACACCACAAAAAATTCCCATTCGCTTTTCTCAATGTGTATTGACACATCAACCTTTTTCACGTATCGCAATTATTTTTATAATTTGGTGCTATCCCCCTACTCAGCACATATTTATTACACATTGATGAATACAAATGTTGTAATGCTTTAAAGCAATGAACGATAAGCCAAAATTGGCGAAGGCAATCACCAACGGTTACCTCAGGTCGTTCTTTCGAAATATTTCGCGACTTCGTAATTCCTCGATTCCGCTTGAATGCAGCTCATCGTTGCCGAAAACAGAAGCTTTCTTTATAGGTCTGAAAATAAACAACTCCTAGATGGAAATGCTCGAAAGAGGTCTTGTGAGTGCGTTCAATAAACCAAAAATGCAAAAGGGATCCCATGAACAGCACCGCAACCTATAGCGCAAAGATTGAGATACATCCTCATGTAAAAAACATCAAATCGAAACCTTTATCTACAATATTCAATTGTCCTTAATTTTCCAAAGATGAAAATAAAAGAGTCCAGCACAAAAAACAATGAATGTATATCAATAAACCTCATCTATGCATCGATAAGCGGTAACATCCTCTACCACGCCGACCTACTTTACTAGCGCTGAAGTAGTGATGTATTAAAAAAGTATGTCATGGAAATTTGCATCAAACTCTTCAGCAGTAAACAATGCTCTCCGGTCTGCTGCATCAAAGTTTACATACAACTCATTTCCTCAGAATAACTGAATTTCCTGGTGACTGCAACATTTAAAAAAAAGAAGTGTTACGATGGTTCAACAGTTCTAGCAATTCCCCACGTGATGGATATCAGTCCCTTCCATGAACATATTCCTAGCATGGAGTCAAGGTCCATGAAGACGAATCATGGAAGCGATCTTTAAGCAGCAGATTCCCAGGTTGTAAGATTTGTTTGGTCTGGTGTAGTGAAATCTTCTCAACAAGCTCCAAGATTGCTTCTGGCGGTATTCGAGTTCGGAATCTCCAACAAGATCAAAAATTTGAATGAGCATAAAAACTACGGAGTGACTTCGATTAAAGAGTGTGAGTTCAAATGTGATCGGGTGCTGTCGTAGTGGACGAGGCAAAACACCTGAGTTACAAGTGGGCAGCACAACAGCAATGTTTTGAATACCATTATGACAACGTTGCCTTTCAACCTTCTTAGACACTCAAGCAAACTTTAGAAGTGTCCGTAGCAGTGAGCAATATTTGAAGTGCTTGAAGTGCATACTGCGCTGAACCGGAGTCATCGAAAGACGTATCCCTAGCAAGTAGGGTTTCCTCATCTTCCAAATCCGAAACGTCGTTGTAGCTAGCCGTTTCGGCTTCACTTGACATAGACGAGGCCTCATTCCGGACGTCACTCCACGATGTCTCCGAAATAGGTCTCCGCAACCTTAAAACGGATTTCTTAAGGTTACCGAAGAATTCGAGTGGAATAAGTTCTAGAGCAGTGGTAACAACAAAAAAAGTGAAGACACCCACAAGGTATCATTAGGAGAAAGCTGCACAGCTAATGGAACCGAGTCGAGAGCAATCCTTCCTGGTGCACCGATTTGGCCACTCGATATGAGACTATCGAAATGTGCCGCTGCACTCTTTACATTCGTTGGTGTTTTCGAACATCCTGCATCGCCATCAATCACACCACTGAAAGTTGCATTTTCTTATAATCATTCTACTAAACAAACACAATCAATAACTTCCTAAACATAATAGATTCCATATAAAGAAAGCGTTTCTTCATTCGAAAAATTAACGTGCATATGAAACGATAAAAAATGCAGTTATCTTCATTCATCTTCTCTCATCATTCATTAAAACAGCGTATGAATGATCGAACGCAGCACAATAGCAGTACCTATTTGAATAGCAATAATACGAGAAGCAACTAACTGCTCCAAACTGACGAATGAACTCCTCGCCGAATGTGAGCCATGAGTTGGGGCATCATGCTCATTAGAGATGTTTGAGTCGAGCGATGGGAATCGTTTGTTACGTGATTCGCCTGCCGAGTGGTCGATTAGCTGAGATGGTACGGACCATGGGTGCACACCAAGAACCTACAAAATATCGCTATGCAATGATACACACAGAAACATGCTTCACATTGAACCTAACAAAAATGTGTTCAACATACCTGTAGTTTAATATCTTCAGAATTGAAAAATTTCCCTACCTTTATGTCTTACAGAGGAGTAAAATCTTCAGTAGACTATATAATGACAGAGCAAGCAAATTTCAGATGTTTATGAATTGCATCTTAAATTCCTAATCAATTAGCAAATTAAACTTTACATAGTGCTCCAGCTAAAGGCATCTATATTGCTCTTTCTTTTCTTTTTTTCCAGAACAATTCAAAGAGTGATGCAACTGATAAGGATGACACTTCGACATTTGGCTACTATAATAGCAGCACAATTTTCGTACCCATATGGATGGCTACTCTTCATTTCATGCCAAAACTATTAACAGTAAACAATTCAATGAAAATATACAAGTATAGTAAAACAACAAACGAGTTGATGGATGACTCTATAAAATACTCCAAGAGTTTCACCTACAATGCTTAAGCGATAACCGTTAAAAAGTATAGAGCATTTGAAAAATGATTTAGCCATTATATCAAATCTTTATTCATCATCCTGCTATCATAAATTCTTTAGTTTTCAAGAGTGATGAGCTTATCCAATATAAATTTAACAGCCATTGGCCAGCTTTATTAGTGCATTTTTTTGATATTGAAATTAAGAATTTCACCTTTGATCTTGCAATTACGGGTTGGGGGAGGGGAATATGCCGAATTTTGGTTTAGAAGCGTTATTCGACAGAGTCGTCCACTCGAATATTAAAACAACGAAATAGAAAGCAGACTAGAACGCTTGAAAGAAGCGAACAGCGAAAACACGCAGAAAGAGCAGGGATCAGCGGATCAGCGGTAACCTACAAGATGGCAACCGTTGTGCTATGATTTGTCTCAAGAATGCAAGAGATAATCGCAATGATCAATGCTGTTATCTGTGATGATCGGAATGGGTTTTGCTAAAAAAAAGGAAATGAAAATTCAGAGAAACATTTATTTATTTATTTACTTTATTTATTTATTTACTTTAATCAACAAAACATTCATTACAAACAGATATCTCTTCATATCGCTTCCACTTCCGCTTAAGTGAAGTTATAAAGTAGCGTAAAGATTAGGGCTTAGGCTCGTCTCCTGCCCATTAAATGAGAGCTTTATTCGTATATATGTGCATGAGACAATTTTAAGTGGCGAAAAACTCAGACGAATATATTTATTGATGGAAACCTATGCACTGATTCAAATAATTTAAATGAGAAATAAAAAAATATTAAATGCATCACTCAGATCAATATTCACGATGAAGTTTTTATTATCACTTCTAGACTCATAGATTTCGTTGAGATGATAGTAAATCTTTTGATGGTATAGATTGCGGTTAGTAGTTTTCATTTTCGGTGTTGATAAATTTGAATGCAAGTTCCGCATCCTAAAAATCGGCTGTGTGTTTTTTTTTTTTTTTTTTTTTTGTTATGAAAAAACAATGCCTCTGAATCTGTAGCCAGTATCTCGGACCAAAGTTGCAAAAGAGGTAAGCGATTGCTATGGCCTCGAATCGAGTGGAATCACCTCAGGCCATGCAGGACAATTATGCAATGGCCTAATTCCGGCGATGACGCCTATAGCCAATCAAAGAAAGTGTTCATCGAGACAACGACAGCTATCTCATATCCATGACTTACATATTTGTGGCAAAAAAAGTCGCATTCCTTGGTGTGTAATTGCTGGAATGTCCGAGCAACATTATTTGCGCAGAACATACATCATCAAAAACGACGATCAATGCTTGCTATAAGATAGCTTTTATTTCGATGTTTCTGCTAGTAAAATAAAAATATATATTTGTTACTTCAGCTCAATCACTTTTCGGTACCCAACTCCTTTTGTTCATAAATGTTGTAATAGATGCATCTACTTTCTGAATTTATTAGTCCACTTATAGAATTTTCTTCTCGTAAATCTCTCATAGACGTTTCACAATTTTCACTGTATTCGAATATTAAAAAACTTGTTTACGCTAAATAAATTTGTGTTCATTACACCTGACAAGTCAGCGAAAACAACAACTCATCGAGAAGACATTTGAATGATAGATGAGCCTGAGCAATTGCGATATGTCTAACTGAAGTTATCAGAGATGAGAGGACAGATAACATGACATGTCAGCGAGGGAACATACCGCTCGATCAACAATATATTTGAAAATATCACTGCGAAGCAAATTTAGTAGCACTTCTACCAGTGAAAGGCAGATTGTTTACCTTTTCCTCTATTTGTAACATTTTTATAGATATAGTTTTTTCAAATAATCACAAGAGCGACCTCTTTGTACTCAGCGTAACGAGATTCGTTTCAATCATTTCTCTAACGTCTAACTCAGAAGGTTTTTGCGATAAAACGGTTTAGAAAATAGGAATAAAAGCAGTTTGATAGCCAACTGTATCAATCATATTTGAAGATTTCATTCAAATAGAGTAAACTGACTGCAATCATTTAGCCTCACCTTCAGGAACTTTTCAGAAACGCAAGCATCACAAAGTTGATCATGATATGAGATCAACATACCTCAGCAGTAATAACAGCCAAAGCAGACAAATACATACATACTCTTGTAAAATATGAAGGTAATTCGAGAAGTTCATCTAAACAAGAAAGAAGAACCCTAAATGAAATACCTTATTACGTGGCTTAGGTGCAATTGGAGGTCTCTCCTGAGTGGAAGACTTCTTGCGTACAGTCGGCGCACAAACAAAACGAGCGCTGAGCTGCGAAACAACTGCCGATGCACCTTTAATGATTTGTAGTGTTTAGTAAATCACAATCGTGGATCGTGCGGCTCATGGCATCTTTAAAGAGTCTCGCTGCAAAGCACAGCAATTCATATGAAATTCCTTCCCATCACCATTCCTCTCCCCCCTCCAAACCCCTTCTCTTCCCCAATAGCCATACATGAAAGGGAAGAATGATAGTCGCCACCATTATCACCTAAAATTTTATCGCAACCCCTCGAAAAGCAGAATAAATTATAGCTTTTCCAAACAAATTGTGACATCCTCTGGCCGAAAAGGCCTTAAAGTATTGCTGCTTTCTTGCTTTCTTGTCCCTTTTTGAATTTTTTATGCACCACCTTTCGTAGCACTACTCCTAACAAAACCAATCTAGAACTAAGCGGTTTATTTCAAAAGGGGAATAAATATGAGGTTAGTTTTATTAATGAAGAGCAATTTCTTGCTATATGACTATTGATAATTGCATGAGCAATTTCTTGCTATATGACTATTGATAATTGCAACTTTCAGTTGATATGTTATCTGCGCCACTCATAAATTAATCGATGAACTTTGCCAATGAAATCACAAGAAACACATGATTAGTGAAAAAAAGATGGCACAGTATGAAAAAAGGGCGGATTTTATCAAGGATTGAGCAGCACATTTAAACTTCAGATATATTTTTGCTTTGTTTGATTTGAACGTCAACGAAGTGGCTGATCGATGGGATCTGTTTCAGTCAAATTTGCAAATGAAGTTGTAAAATTCTTTTCAGTACTTGGTCTGTAAGAAACGACTTATATTCCAATTGTTGCAACTGCTCGGAATTGGATGATCGGCTAGACAAATACTGTTTGGCTACCAGCTCTGGCTCACCTACCTATACTGAGTAGAAAGGTAGGGAATAACAACGTAAGGAATGATGTCCTTTAACAACGAAACATGAGACTCATATATCGCAAGGTATATACAATTTAGATATAACAAATATATGCAAAAAAAAGAGAAAAAGCTTACGTTCATCATTTGACGATGCACGAAGAGGTGGTCTATCAGCAAACACAGTACGTTCAAGTCGCGCACGGATTTGATTAACGCTCACGCCGGACGAGCATGATTCGCCGGCGTCGTGCATACGTTACCAGTAATGATCGTGACCCTCGCTGAAACTTAACCTCACATACTCGTACTATATAACACAAACGATGTTAACATTGGAGGAATAGTGCTACAGTTGACAAATGGAATCCATAGCACATATTCGAGCACACGGAATATGACTGCCACCTCTCCCTTCAATTATTGGCTAGGAATTTGGGAGGCGAAAACATGGTCGTATCTGCTCACATGATTCTATACTTTATCAAGATTACTTAAACACTTGTTTGATGGAGGATCTGTGAAACGGACACATTTCAGCAATGAGGCCACGGAAAAATTCCGGATATGAGATCGAAGTTTATCAGCAAAGATAGCTGGAAACTATGTTACACTGCAAGATAGAATAGAATAAAGCACCACGCAATAGAACTAATGATGTCCTAATCTTAGTGGCAACCGTTTTTTTAGTCTGATTGCGATTGCATAAGGTCAACAATTCGTAAAAGTGCTTAGAAACGATCTGCTCCAGCAAGTGCACGTCGACTTCAATGGAAACAACGGAAATATTTAATGGAAAGTTCGATGTTGTGATATGGCGAACGTTTTTAAAGAGACAAAGATAAGAAACTATGGAAATTTATTGGTGGCTTAAAACACCCAAATTCAATTAAATTACGCAGTTACACTCAAGTAAGCAATCACAATTTGGTGGCCCGTTTGCTTAAAAATTCTAATCTCATCGGTCAGCAATCGTGTATTTCATATTTTTGGCGCTTTTGTCGCGTATCACGAATAACGCTTCAAAAACAAAGCAAAGAACAACTCTAACACAACAATCCGAGGAACGTTGAACTATGATAAGAATTGCTTGCAAACGCATTCTTTCACCCTCGCATGCATCACAATTTTGATGATTTGTCAACGTCATAGTGAAGCACATACATCTAAGCATCGTGATGCCGACTCACAGGATGTCGCTTTCAATGTCTTGCTCGGTGCTAAACGTTAAACGCCTCTATGAAATGCGTTTTGCACAAAAACGTGTTTTATAGAAAAATAAACTATGATATTTAAATAGGCATAGAACGATCGAAAATAGCCAACTACAAAACGTGGTATGTCTTCCGTTGCGATCGACCCGTAAATACAAAGAAATGTGTGGATTTGACGTTAAATGATGTGAGATCAACTCATTGCTAATACACATAGCATGTGAAGAATAATGGTGCAGCGATATCATTTCGACAAAAACTGTCAAACTTTTCATAGTACACTAATACTTGCATCAGGTATATTACAGTATTGTACCAAGTTTAGAATCACAAATATACTATGAGTATCGACTAAGTTATTGAAAAAGCGGCTTAAGTAGAGTCTCCGAGCTTTCTTTGCAGGATCTACAAGTACAATATTAAGCCGAAAAAATTTTGTTATAATATATGATAAAATATTCTCTGAGGCAGTTTTAGGCTATTTGTCCAAGTGATTGAAGCCGGGAAGTCGAGCTCTACATAAACTAGTATTCACTGATATTTCTGAAACTCTTTTGCTCTTATTCATTTGACTACGAAAGTACCGTTGTCTAGTGAGAGGCTCTACTCTGCCATCTCCGCGCATAAGCCATATTGTCTATTCTCATTCTTAAGCAGTGGTTTACAAGCCTTTCCTCAATGGATTTAAAATTGCATCGATGGGGAAATTCAAACGTATGGTTATAATGCTTTTAAGAGATGGGGAGGGGATATGAATTAAAAGAAGGCGATCGACATTTTTCCCATGTGTAACTATAAGTATACCGGCAATGAAGATTTCGCCAAAGTGGTCTGTCAAGCACATTGTTACATAAAAATATTTAGGAAATTTGTTGTTAC
Source organism: Baylisascaris schroederi (assembly GCA_006503575.1). Lineage (NCBI taxonomy): Eukaryota > Metazoa > Nematoda > Chromadorea > Rhabditida > Ascarididae > Baylisascaris > Baylisascaris schroederi. The sequence continues at coordinate 46,458 of QEWY01000099.1, read as the reverse complement.
ATAAAAATATTTACGTAATTTCTGTTACACAAAAATATTTAAGTAATTTGCCGAGCACCACTTCTATCATCGTACCAGAAAGAGAACAAATCTATTGCCCAAACATTAAGGGAAAAACGTGAAAACGGAGAACTGATCATGAGAATCTGTGCGATTTGAACTTGAACTCGAACTCGACTGCGCATAATAAAACGTGTCTAGCCAGCTCGAGCGAACGATTTAGCGTAACATCTCCCATCAGATTGCTTGACGACCCTCTTTTTACAGCGTAGTCAGGCCACCTTTTTTGATGCCTTACCGACCTGAGGTATAGACCATGTGTATGTCGCTGAAAACGTTTCCTCTTCTCATCCTCCCCTCCCACATCCTCCAAAAAATGCCTCTAAAAAAGAATACATGATAAAAGACGCCTGAGTTGCTCACCTAAATTAACGAATAATTCAAAGATATTATACTATGGCATTCTGATTAATGGCAGCTCATCCCGCAGTATACACTCAAACGCGTAGAAAAACACTCAGAACAAATGCCCCAATCGATTTGAAAAGTACGACATTGACACAGTATAACTGCAAATGTTTCATGAATGGAGTACTAATAGCAACATTTTACAACTTACTGCAATTTGTTAAGTGCATCACTTGTTACTGCCAACAAACTAATATTCATCCCAATCCTCGCGCGGGTTCAGGATAAGTGTGACTGGTTTCCCGAACGGAAAACGACCTTGAGGTCAGGAATGAGGCGGGAAAATGAATGGGCAACTTGTGGATGTGTTCGGGTAAACAGGCTGCAGAAGCTGCGACAGAGGGTATAACATTTTTTTATATCACTCACAAAGTAATAGGTGCAAATAAGGTACACGCTAACTCGTGACTTAAACAAACGGAGAAGGGTATCGTGGAATTGGCGCGATATGCGTTCTTCCATTCCCTTACTTGGCCAACCGATTCCATAAATTACGAATAAATAATACAACCTGTAATTGTCTTTAACTAGTTAATGAATCAACATGAAACAAAGGTTGAAAGTTTGAGACTGCCAGGTTATCAGACAGACAGAGACAATCCCATGCGCGTGCACAGACAGATGCTTCCGTAATCTAATCTTTTCAATGGAAACGTGAGGGAACTTGCAAAATCGCATTTAAAAAATAAAAATAAACTTGCAGCTGCGCAGCAACGCTCAATGCATTCGGCGACTTCGATTCGAAATGCAACAAGAACAGGAAATGAATTTTTTTTTTTGAATAAATAGGTAGTGCATGCAGGGCGCCTTTTATGGTCTTGGTTTGTCGCTATTAAACACTATGCGGAAGAGATTCTGGATCACAAACAAACGTATGGAGTGAATACGCTACATAATAGTAAAATTTCGGCAAAGTGCCAAGGAAACAAACGATGGCAACAGATACCCCTACCTCGCTTACGGAAATCTTCGATAATGCTGTAGAAGCATAAATCATCGCTCTTGTCATTGAAATCGAAAAAAATCGCTGCAGTGTCAGAATATCGCGAAAGCGAAAAACGCAATTTATGAATAGGTGTTTGCGCCATTAGAGAGTCTTGCTTAAATGGGGTCTTAACGTAAGGGGAAGGGGGGGAGGGGGGGAGGTGTTGACGCATAATGACGAGGTTTTATTCGTGTGGTGATGGAAAAAGTGTTGATAGTGTGTTGATTGGATATAGTTTTACACAGAATTCAAGCCAACAGACATCGGAAATCAGCATATTGCAGCATTATAAAGGCTTCTATCACAAGCTTATAAAACTAATGACTATGCCAATAAGCCAAATTGAATAGCATGCATGCTAATTTTAGGCATAGCAATTGCAAAAACCAATCGAATATAATGAAAGAGAAGGGAACTCTAACAGAATATTATGTTATATAATCGATATATAGAGCATAAAGTGGGCACATAAGAAAAGAGGCACTTTTATAACATCTTAAAGAAATACAAGTTGCCGAGTGAAAGCATTAAATTAACATATTAGTATTTATTAGACGAGTTCTATTTCCTCATGATAATGAAGAAGAAAACCGTATCAGACCTAAGTATTTCAAGTGTCCTTCTATTCTCTCTATTACGATCAAATCGTGTAAGAGGTATTTGACTCGTTTTTTTTTTTCGCGATGATATAACGATACGAATATGCTGCATCAGCATGTGTTCATTTGAAAACTTAGTCACAACATATTGCTTAACAGATAATCGTATAGTTAAGAATAAAACCCCTGTGGCTATAAATTTTTTGAGATTTTTTTCTGAGGAATTAGCTCACCACTGAATTGTAAATAACCTCTCACTTCCTATTCAGAAAGGAAGATTTTTTTTTTTGGTGAACCTCATTTTACTGTTGGCAAGTTTCCTTTGGAACATTTACTATTAGCCCCCACCCCCCTGTTCAGTGCCCACAACGTTGCAGCAGTGTTGCACCTATGCCTTCCACCCTTCCAGGAAAACTATGTTCCATCTATACGACCTTTATCACCGGGACTGTCATTCTCAACTAAGACCTCTGAACCAAAGATTTACCTGCGGCTAACGATCCTCATTCCGGCTATGGTTTAGAGCACTGCTTGCTGCCAACTATTTTGTAACATAGACCAGTCGGCTATAGATCAAGCGGGAACAGTGCCCTGTGCAAGGTGATTCAAAGCAGGTTAAGATCATACAGGCAGATCAAACGACTGCTCAATATGTGTCGTGAGCCTAGCCTAAGGCAAAATCAGGAAGATATAAAAGGGGTTGATGTGCTCACGTCTTCATTCCAGCTGCTAAATTGTTCGAAGGGCCGAGTGGGCCTACGTGTTTCTGAGGAGCGTCTGAGGAAATTGGAGCCAGCGTGGAGTTGGCCGGTGCGAATGCGGGATCGTGCTGACCGGTCGAAACCATCCTTGTCAACGAGCCCCTGCTTGTTCATCACCTTTCTTTATAAGTGTGATGAACTAATGGCCCTTTTACCTGCGTCGCCTCGCAGTTTACTAGACCACATATTGACAGAGGGTGCAGATCCTCAAGGAGAGCTGGACAACTAGACGAGCCAATGGAAGCTGACCCCTACAATTTCGATCAAGAGTGAGAAACTGAATGGCTAAAAATTTGGGATGAGACGTCCGTATGGAATTGGAGGAGTGGGTGATCGATGGGTTCTGAGAAAGGGCACCCAATCTTGAGGATCCGCGAAATATCTCTTCAATGTTTGTAGAAAAGGTCATGTGTGGCGCAAATGTGTGTGGTAGAACCGCTAAGCAAGAATTACCAAATATGGTTACACATAGCATCCAATGATTGGGAGTGACCTTAGACAGTATTGAGTTCTGAGGCTGAATAACACCGATACAACAAGCTATTCAGGAAAGCGTTTATTCGAAGCCGTTACGAGACAAAAAGACTAAATGAAGAAATAACATTGAATACTCTTTGTGTGGCAACAAATTGCAGCCAAGAAATAGTAATACGTAAAGGATCTACACTCGACATATAAATTTTTTTAAAACGTCCACCCAGCTGTCACCATTCTACACACGCGTTGCGATCACAATGTTCTTACGGGAATGAAGCTAAATGAGCACCCATTTCGTGGGTAATAAAAGATCCTAGAAAGAAAAAAAAAAGAAAAAAAACGAAGGAGGATTGAAAACTCGAGGAAAAATGATCGAATTTCACTAACATAAATTTTAGCTCTCTTAGAATATTCATTGCAATCATTTTTTTATGGCAAACGGATTCTCTTTGAAAAATAACATCCCATACAACGCTATAAAAATATCAAAAAAAATCCATTAAATAAACATATAATACCACAGATCTACTCATTATAAACAATACTGCATCATCGCAACCAGCGTTGATGATGGAAGTAATCAACTCGGCTGCTATTCGCAAACGAATGGAGTAGATGTAATAATCGATTCAGTACTGTGCGTTTTAATTATTTCTCCACTTAACCGATGAAACACAAAATGAATAGTGCTCCAAATTCCAAACAATCTGATATAGAAAACGCCCGCCTATAAGTCCGATCGAGACAACAAACAGACAGCTAACATATGATTGTACATCTATGTGTGCAAGTTCCCGACACATTATTAGAATCAATACGGGAAAAACCCTCTCCCAATGGGTAAAACTACGCCGATGTCCAATCTCATAGAGAAATTAAGGCACAAGAACAACTGTTTGATTGTTGCAAAAATAGTAATTACAGCACTGTATAATAGAGATTAAAACGCTCATAATAAAATTAAAATGAAAAAAACATTGACATGCACAATTAGCAAAAAAGCCATACTAGCGTCGGCGCTTTTTTATCTATTTTATTTATTTATTTCAATGAACATAGTATTCATTAGGAACACATGTCTCTTCATATCGCTTCCATCTGCTCTTTCCCAATGCTTCTCTGGTCCACTTGGCTCCTGTGGTCTTTAGATCAGCCTGTCCTTTTGCAGGTTGGTCGCGTGAAGGTTAGGGCTTAGGCTCTTTTTATCTATACATCTGTCAATTCCTTTCAAACAAACACGAATGCCGTTTCGTTTGCCTTCTCAAGCATACAAGCCCCATTCGAAAATTCCCTCAGCAATCTTCGAGCAGTTTCAAAGAGAAATGAAAAATACCACAAATTCCTATTGTCGTAAAGGTATAAACATAAAAATTTCTTTTAAAAAACCTTAGAAACAACAAAAATTTCGCCGAATAAAAAAAAAACGAACGGCAGTGAAATGCGACGCTTGCAAAGGAGAAGAAGCCAATCTACAACTGCACAGCAAATTTACCTAATTGAAAAATCACACATATTTATACAAATGAAAGAACTATAAAGACATGAATCGAACTGGAAATCATCAGCAATATTAAAAAGAAAAAAAAACAACACAAAATGAAAGAAAAAAACCTACTCAAAACCGTGTAAACACTGATAAAATGAACAGAAAAATATACAATTTTTGTCAAACGTTGTATGAAGATGATTTTAGTAATGCCTCAATTTACCGCATTAATACGATACACAATATAACAAGAAAATGTCGCACTGCTAACTAATCGTGTATAAAGAGAATATTGCGATAAGGATTCTTCCTGAAACTACCAATACTTGAGACAAAAAAGCAATTGAAAAAATCATCAACATTCCTCATCTAGGTAACACTTCTATGCTGCTAACGGGATGTTCAACGCATCCAGAAAACAAGCATTAGAAATTCATAGCGTTGAAAAAAAAAACCACTCTATCAATAATTTTCAGATATGAGAAAATGCCTAGCTTATGTAAATCCTCGAAAATAGAACACGCCAATGCCATAAAAAAACACCCACCTCATTACCTTTGCTTAGCATCTACTAATGATAAAAAAAACATTTAAAAACCAGCAATAACATTAGAAACGCATATTGAACATGAAGACGTTTGCAAATGAAAACATCTATCAGTTGAAACTAGTCACTGACCAATTCAACACAATCAACGATGCAAATCTGATAAAGTAAAATAAACCAATAATATCAAATATTCACTATAAATATGATGCGATCATTGCTCCCGTCTTCATTTAATATATGAGCCAAAATAAATTCTTAATTATCTTCGCATCAAAATTGATATTAAAAACGAAATATAAATATCACAAAGAATTTATAAATGATTTTAAAAAATCACAGAAAATAGCAACTGCAACGTACCATAAACCTATTGATATCTACAGTGCTAGTGAAATGTTTATTTAGCACAAAAGAACGTCAACTAGCACAATATAGCATAAAACATTAGAGTTTTATACTTAAAGATTTAGAAAATCAGCTTAGAATTGTTAGCTGACGGTATAATAACAAATGAGGATCTTATGCGAAATGGGGATATCTCCGTGTTGATAACGCTATACAACAAGGCACAAACGATCAACTGGACAGGAAGCTATGGCGCTGATGAATCGTCGATTAGATGATTCTTTGCACCCTCGAACACCGACATCAACGAATATGCATCGGCAGTCAGCTCACATATTTGCTGATCACCCCAGCTGTGAGTGGGCAGATTTTGCAACAGTAGCATTATACCCTGCAAGCACGCTTCTCGGCTATCACCACCGACCTATTGGTTCATCGTTATGAGTGCGGTCATTGAGCAACTGTCTGAATTTCTTAGAATTTCCCAAAATTTCCCAAACATCGAATGGAAAGAGCATTGGAACATTTCTGTGATTCTTAGAATTTCCCAAAATTTCCCAAACATCGAATGGAAAGAGCATTGGAACATTTCTGTGATTCTTAGAATTTCCCAAAATTTCCCAAACATCGAATGGAAAGAGCATTGGAACATTTCTGTGATTCTTAGAATTTCCCAAAATTTCCCAAACATCGAATGGAAAGAGCATTGGAACATTTCTGTGATTCTTAGAATTTCCCAAAATTTCCCAAACATCGAATGGAAAGAGCATTGGAACATTTCCGTGACGAAAAATAGCAGCCGTTATCGGAAATACAACTGCCGGTTGTATGACATTAATATTAGTTACTTAGAAACCCGAATACAATTACAAGAAATGCAACAAATCAAAACAATACCATCTAAAGTACATAAATCAAATAAAAAGCGAACCTCATAAACCTGGTTGGGGAAGTCAATCCACATAAAGATCGAAATACGGCAGCGTAGCCCTCAACATGAATGACGCTAACGAAGACAACTTCTGTGCAGGTGTGACAACTGTTTCTCCACAAGGTAGGTTAAACAATAGTACAATAATAAAATAATGAAACTTTTCAATAACAAAGAACGCGTTACCTGAAAATCTTTTTCAGCTTGTAACTGTTTCGACCACATCCTTAAAAATGCAGCGCATACGTAGCCGTGGAACTGTGAAAAGCCATTTCGTTCACTCTAAAAACTTCAGTAAATACGCTTCATTCTTTCAATGAGCATTATTTACCATTATAGCTAACATAAACGATAGTAACAGCTAAAAGAAATTGAAGTGAGTAGGCACTCTTTAATCGATCACTCCTAAAAGTGGTGGAAAAACGGCAGTATATTCAACAAATAAAAACACAATATTTAAGAAAACAAGCTTTTTAAAGATTCTAAATCGGCAACAACTTAAACAGCAATATTGAAAAGAAGCATAAATTGTGAATGAATGAAAATCAACAAACGACAAACCAAATAAGTATCCCAAAGTCGAATTGTAGCCCTCAATGGAATTTCCCTCATGAGGAGATTATTCATCCAACGAAACGCAAATTGAAGATATTCCACACCATGTGATTCTAAGTGTTGATGAAGTTGCTCTAAAATGATAGAAATATTATCGTATCCCATAGAAATATATTTCAAAAAAAAACAAGCTAAAATATTGCAAAGTTTACATTCTTAATCAATAGCACTTCAATGATTAATAATTTTAATAGAAACTACATGAAGCAGTAAAACAACGTTCAATCATATTCGTCTCGAATTTAAAATATTCCGTATAAAAAATGCTTCTGAAAAAAAAAAGAAATAAAGGAGACTAATATGGAGTCTGTGAAATAAAATGATAATAGAAAAGCGCGAACGAACTATCAACACGACTCATAAGATGACGTAGTTGAAGAATTTTTCGCTGAATGCCTGGTTGCGCGAATGTATAGTTGTCTTGAATGGTGTCAAGCAATGTGCTCACACACCAGAAGCTATCTGCCTCAACGATATCCAATTGCTTCTGTGGCAATTGCTCGACGCCAAATGTTCCAACTTCAACATCTGCAAACTTTCTTGCATCGTATTATATACGCTAATTAGATGGTGCAACAATCATTCCGCGAATATGATATAACATCATTGCATCACAAACTGCTTCACGATTTCACATTTACGACCCATTTCGAAATGTATATAGAAGCTTATAAAAATATAAGCAAACAAGGGCAATACGCCAAACAGTACTGTTGTCGTATATCATTTTAAAAATATGCTAAAAACCTGATGTGCTTTCCTAACCATTACTACAGCAACTTCATAGGGGTTGAAATCGCATCTTCTTTCCCGTTTCCTCCACCCCTCCTCCCTTCCTCCTCAAAGCGTTTGGGTTGCTGAGGAGAGGAAAACCATTAACACACCCAAAGAGATAATGGGAGAGAAGCTTATATAACCAATCGAAAAAACGGGAAGAGAGCTATTTAGAAACCAGATGCTAGTTTGAAATTGAAAACCATTCAAATCTTATTCTTTTTAATACTTTCACACCCAATTCTGCTAGGATTAGAAGCCTCTAGCTGAATTAAACTGAAACCTCCTCTCGAGTGTAAACCTCTTCTTCAAAAACCAGTTAAGAAGCTTCTAAGCGCCCGTGTAAAAAACTGCAACTCTCATACAGTAGCAATAGCTTCAACGTCCTTTTGCTCGTTAAATATTAAACTTCTTAAATTTCTATACGGGTAAGCAATCGAAAATAAACAAATAAACAAAAGCACTGAGGTTAAGTTTACTTCAAAAAGATAGTTGCCCCTGACTGGCACATTCAATTAGATGCTCTACAGTTAGTGACAGCTGTGGCCATCTACTATACTAATATATAAAAAAGCTGTGGCCGTCTCTTGCAGTGGATGGATTTACACTTCATTAAATCAATAATTCCTCTAAATGAAAGACTTTCAAACACTTCGAATACCATTATCGTTTTTGTCGACTGATGAGTTTATGATACATTATTAATGCAATTGCACGCTATCACTAATCAATTTCCACCTTAAACGGACGAACATTTTCTGAGGCTATCGATCAAAAAAAAAAAAAAAAAATTAGAGGAATCACAAACAAACAACCGCCAGAGATGAATTCAGAGAGGAAGACGACAAAGAACGGTGTCACGAGGTCGTTTATTCCTTGAACGTATCCACTTGCAGGATGCCTTATCGCCCAGATGTAGAGAACGCGTTCGAAGATCTGCAGCACAACATGAAATACCTTTACGATCGAAATGCAAAATCCACATCCAGCTTTCAACCGCAGAGATATTAAAGCAGAAGCGTATATTATTTGAAGTTCAAAAATGGTGCATCCCTTAGAAGAAATCTTAGAAAAAGTTATTTGCAAAACTTGGAAATGGGTTGTACTTTTTTTTTTGAATACTCAGCATAGTTGGATTCCTTGAAAATTTGCAGCAATTTCAACACTAAAAAATAAATCACTCAACACTATACTACACTTATATTTTTGAACCTAAGTCTTCATATGTAATATTATAATCGATTTTTCCCATCCCTTGGGAACTAGTTCCTTTTTTCTCAGTAAAAAAAAACAAAAACAAAAACAAATGAAAACATAGACAGAGAATACAGAGCATACCTCTTGAACAATTTTCTGCTGAAAAAGAGGTATCAATGGGCACATTCGAGGAATATCTATATGAATCTGAAATATTAAAAACAACACTCAAAAAGATGAAAGTGAAATAAAAACTGCGATCCTAATTCACGAGTAACAAGAATTTTTTGAATAGAGCATTCGCGATAACCGATGGTAAGTACTTCATTGTCCCTTCGATCGCTAGATATGCGAAGAATTGAAGTGAGTCGTAGATAAGGAAACTAAACCACAAAGATTGATTTGACGAAAGTATGGATTTATTTCTGCGATAACAAAGAAACACCGAAAAGAGATCTTTGTTGATAAACTGACTCCCAATTGTTGGCATCATTCGAATCGTTAAGCAACGTCTTCGAATGCTAATAAAAATATGAAAACTGAGTGCATAAATCGCAAGGGCTAATTTGTAAGGTGACAAACAATTCAAATTTCATCCCAAAATTTAAAAGCACTCATATTTTTTAATTTGCACATCACATGTCCATGCTAATATTAAAAAAGGCAGTAGGCAACACCATTAAAACTTTGAAAATGGAATGAGATTCTCTATTCGACAGTTAGATCACCAACGTTCCGTTAACGTCAACAACATCCCATAACGTCTTGGGTGGTCTCAATCGAAAATAAACAAATCACCCGCTAAATACATCGGCCGAAGGCAGTCAACGAGCAATATTTCCTATTCAGAAATAATAATTGAAAGCATAAAATAGCATAGGAATGATGATTCACCTGTCTGTAGGTATCCTGATGTTGTTCTTCAAAACGAGTATAAAAATATTGTTCCACATAATGCCAATATTCTTGCCTTTTCCGAGCAAGCGTCACTTCCCTGCGTTCAAAATTTGTCGGCAAATATCCCTAAAAAAAGAACACAGCTCCACGTCGTAAAACGGATAAATAATATATCAACTAATTTCTCGATGATAGTAATAATTATTCTTTAATATTTTAATTCTTGGAGGGATCTAGGGAGGTGCATAACAATGCTTATCGTTTATCCCTCTCTCTTTCTTCTAACCTATTACATCTTAAAAGCCGACGACGAAAACAAATCGATGATTGCACTCTAGTAAAATCCTACGCCTAGTTCGTTGAGGGCTAGAAGAAAAAAAGACGGAAAAATACAACGCTGAAGGTGATAAAAAACTGGAAGAGGAATGCAAAAGCGCCCCAGAGAATATTGAAAAACAAGCGTAAAAAGGAGGATAAAAACAGATACGTTCTATATGGCGGAGATAAATATATATTTGTGAGTTTTTGCAACACATATATGTATAGATTCAATAACATGCAATTATTAAAGAATAGGCATGTCGTTAGCGAAATCCCTCATTGACGCACTTCCCATAGCCAAAACCCCGCCGCTCAAAGTTACTCAAGTCCCTCTTGGTTTGATTTCTGGTGATTTTTACGATCAATACAATCCTTATTAGATTTTGAAATAAGTAACGGCATGCTGGATTTTCCATAAATTTTATGTGTAAGGTTCTGAGTAAAACACTCAGGTCAACTTATTTTCGCTACCCTTAGCTCGAACAAGTTGCGGGTTAGATGACAGAAAACTTCTTTTCTGAATTCAAGTAGCGCGTCACTAATAAACGCTGCACATCTCCAATGTGCCATTCGGCAGAAAATTTCGTTAAGAATTTTATCCGAGAGCTTTAGGAATGTGGAAGTTGAGAGAATCTTAGAAGGGGAAATCGAAGAAACGATTTCGGATTCAGCAGCCAGAATACACCAAGATATCTGCATCTTGCATCCCGTTCGAATCGACACATGGATTTCGAGTTGAAATGTGCAGAAAGTACAATGAATAAAAAGACCTCCCGCGATGTGTTTCCTGCCAAACGAAAGTATACGACACAAAAAGAAAACAAACCGAGAGAATCCTCCAAATTGTGGGACGCATAATGTGAGGTATACCCATCCAACAGTTCTTCTTGAGCAACTCCAAGTCGATGCTGACATTCTGAGGTGGATGTGAATAATCGTCATTCGAGCCTGCTAAGAATCCAAGTTGTGCACGTAGGCGATCGAAGCGGCTCTGATCGCGATCACGGCCTACAAGTGATATTTCATCATCGACGATATACAGCTTCTGTGATGAACCTCATCAAAGAGGCATACCTAGATTCAACTGCAACGATTTGTTCATCGTAATGTTCACAGGAATTTTCCCCGACTCCTTTGCTCGTTTGAAATATTAGCGGCATCGCCCTATGAGGCGAATGACTCAACAGGCCTATGATAATACGTGCTTCACATTCTCCAGCATTCGCTTACCCGCAATATATTCATGAGTCGTCATAAAAACTACACTGCGAGAATTAAAGCGACAAATTATAAAGCAATTTTCTTTCTTTCTTCTTTTCTTTTTCTTTTTTTTTGAATGCAGGTGACGCAGAATACTATCTAGTGATATATAACCATAAAAACGTATAGTTTAAACAATCCATCGTAAGTTTCAATTCAGTGCATGAAAGAGACATCTTGGGATCGCCGGCTATTCCACGCATATTCGCATTTTCGATAAAACCAACTTGGAACCGATGATTGATAAAAATTCTATTATTACTGGCTGCTAGGTAACGATTTTAACCAATAACGCAGGAAATTGAGTCTGCTATGTGCTCAAGAGTATAAGGATCATTTTGCGAGAGGCAGTTCTCAAAGACTCACCCTTTACTGTTGCCGTTGATTTCGAAGAATCCGATACCGCGACGACGCGATGTTCTGCTGATACCTAAAAACAGGTGCATACACAGCAGCATATGCTTATATACGCAAACTCCCTCCAACTTTGTGCAAGTGAGAAGAAAGCATCGGTGCCGAATCGAACACGTTCGCCCAAAATCATTTGCACGCTCATGAAGGAAAAACACTCCCTTGAGATTTTAAACAGTTTAAATAGCGATGCCTTTATATAAATCGATTTGTACTGCTTAAGCCTTCCTAAAAACTGATGCGAATATCAACTGCGTTATAGAGAGAAGGAGAGAGAGAAAGAGAGAAAGAGGAAGGATTCAAAGACAGAGAAAGATGATAGAGATTCCGAGACGAAGAAAAAAGATTCATATGAGCAGAAATATACAGACGGTTGCCGGTGACCCTAAAAAGCTCGATTATGAGATGGGGCCGAATCAACATGCTGTGTACGGAATAGCGCTTTATCCCTTACACATGCAATCTCTCTTCCCCTCCATTCACATCGAAGACTGTCGATGCATTAGAAATTAATCATTGAAGGCACTTTATGTGATGCAAGTGGTGCAATACCGATCGCAAAAAAAAAAAAAAAAAACTTTCGCATGGTCGCGCAGATTCACAAAATCTAAGCAGCGAGAACGTCCCAGCGGAAGAAACGGTTGAGAGGCAAAACGAACTTTCTACGTCACTGAGGCTACTTTAAAATGCTCCTTTTTGGCAATCTAAACAACAGTTAAAGAGGCCTACAAATTCAGAGAAGAGCATATGAGTATGATTATTTTATAAGGG
>QEWY01000099.1:32419-33459 GCA_006503575.1 Baylisascaris schroederi | reverse complement strand
CACGAGCAGTAATTCAGATTGGGCCATTTGAACCTGAAAAATGCAGGACTCACTTCCTTCTTTCATCCTTTTTGCTTCTTCTTATCTATAATCACAGTTTCGGTTTATTTCTTTCGCTCGTTTGGTTAGAGCGGGCAGCTGTTTGCAGGTACACCCGAATAGGAGTGTGTTGACCCCCAATCTGACATAAAATACGACTGGCTACTCCTCGCAATAAAAAAAACGACAGCTGCACCGAACAAGTGTCTTTCTACATGTTTTTCACAATCTCAAATTCAAAAAACCATTTGCTTGCTCAATATGTCCGATGACTCATACTGAACATACAAACGTTAGTGTATTTCAGCAGTTTCTGCTGCAATGAACTAAACGTGCATTGAAAGTTCGTTGCAGGAGACTCCGGTCATAATCTGTCAGCATCGGAACTGCGCACTCAAAGAATTGGAATCTATGAGAATCCAGAACGTCTCGGTGTGCCCCTAGCATGCATTGAAGCAAACGACGATCCCACTGATGAGGGCATCGAATTAAACACGAATATCAATTTATACCCGAATCTGCAGAGGGTTGGAATGAGATTTTTCGAAAGTAAGCTGCATATGAGATAAGGAATCGAATGACTATCTAGACGATGATGATGAAATTGCACAACACTTTTGGCTTACTTCTGGTAATCTCGGATAAAGACCACTCATCACCGCTGATGCGGTACTCGCACTGTGTGATGCAATTGCCGATCCGGGAATCGGTTCTGCAAATGACACCGATCATTTCTATAAAATACGTGTAAACTTACAAATAATTTTTACGCAACGCTTAATCCTCGAAGAAAACACGTCTTTATAAAAACAAACAAACGGAAAGGAGGCATTTCAGGGGATTTGTAGCTAAGATAAAATTTATTAAATTTTTATACATTTCTAGTCTAATCAAAAGTGTTGAGATCTTTTCATATGAATGAACTTCGAAATCAAAAAATAAAAAATAAAAATAAACAAACACATAATAATCGCCGAAATAAAAAAATACAAAGGCTAAAA
>QEWY01000099.1:17419-27419 GCA_006503575.1 Baylisascaris schroederi | reverse complement strand
TGCAATAATAGCAAACAAATGTGCATTGAAAATGAAACACAAATGAAAATAAGGGAGAAAAAAAAAGATAAAATTTCAACAGTGGAGATCAAGCAATTTTAGAAACAACATACATAACAGATATATCATTTATGTTAGTTCATACCTATATAAACGTTACATTTAAAACACCCATATCTACTTCTACCTACACTGAAATACCTACCCACAAAGATATTTTCTAACAATACTTAAATATATGTAACAGTTTTTTCGGTTATGACCATGTAATCAGTGTTACTACTCATATTCAATACTTAAATATTTTTACTTCTCATTCGATGAAAACTATGGTATCAACTATCTCACTCTACACAACCTGCACCCTATTGATAACAGCTCCTTTCACGGTTATTTAGTGCTACCCCTTGATGTCCGAAAATCATCTGTTGCCACTTTCTATGAATGCGTTGTCAACGCATACCGTAGATTAGATGTGCGACACGAATGCGACAATTACGATTTTCGTCGTTCTTAATTTCACTAAAATTTATAAGAAAGACGAAACAATCGTTCAATAGCGGATCCTTTCAACTGATGCTCAACTTTTCACCTGTCAAATTTATATGAAAGAAGTGGAATGACCCCTCATCTTACCCGTATGGAAATATTCGTTGTTGCACTTGTAATAAGACAACGAACACTTCGAAGTTCCTTTCAAATACGGTGCTTGCTTGCTAAGGTTCGCAGCAATAAAACGTCCATATTCAATGTGCTAAACGGGCGGATCGTAAAGCAACTATTAGAAAGTGGACGACATTAGTAGATGCATGTATTGGGGAATTGAGAGTTATAAGTTGAGTCGTGCTGAAATCTTTAAAAATTTACTTAAAAATGAGTTTAAAGTATAAACAATAAACGACGAAACTCTTCACAAGAGTATATGAAGAGAAGCAATATCAACGACAAAAAAATCTAAGGTTTGCGACATGTTATAACAAAATTGATTAGAGGATACTGCGAATAGCGCAGGTATGTAAAAGGTGTTGATTAGCTTAATTCTTGGTCACTTATACTACCTGAATAGCTTTCTCATTAATATAGATGGACATAAAATAGAGAGTTTATGAATTGTTAGTTTAAACTTGTCCCAGGTGTAATTTTGTCTATGTGAGTACCGTTATTAGCCATTTACAAACAATGTGGTCAAAGAATATTCCACCGAGCAGATGACCAAATGACCACAGTCGTTCACAACATCATAAATGACCAGAACTCGATTGATAGGCAATGATATCCCCCTCTCTCTTTTTTATACAAACCATCGGAAAACGATGCACTCATTTATTATGTAATCACTCATTGGTACACCTTTTAAGGAACATCTGAGCGTTTCTTTTAAACATTTCCTTTCATATTTGAACATTCTACCTTGGGAAGTCTTCAAGGCAATAACAACTAATGCGTGGAAATTAGTGCTTTAACGTTTATTGGTTGTCCATATTTGTGAGGATCTCGTTTATCGAATCAGTTGAAATAGGCTGAATATACAACATCATCATCATCATCATCATCATTCATTTGCTCTGTATATTTGTCGACTATTAATACTTACAAGTAACATTACTAGTTATAACTTTATTTAGTTATTTGTATCACTATGTGTTAATGACTTCACGTTTTTCCTCTACGATAGATGGCATTGAAACTCATATTTTGGCAAATTGCCGACATTCGGCGAACATATCTCATTCACGTCGAATATATTGAACATCGCAACGACTTTTATTCCGTTCGGAAATTTTTCGTATATCCAAATCTAGTGGTCAAGCACAACTCGTTTTTATTTATTTTCTTCTTTTTTTTTTTAATTTTATAATTCTAAACTGTGGGAGGTTTTTTTTGATACTGTATGAAATTGTTACTGTTCACAGAATTTGAACTGAAAAAATAAATGCATTTTATTAGCATTCTTAAATAGTTTGTCTATTGCTTTACCTCGTTCTTCATGAATATTTTAGGTTAATAGTTTTTTAGCAGCTTCTTAATAGGATGTTTTGGAAAGGTGTAAAGAGATGACTTAGTATACTTCAGCCATCATGAGAACAATCCCTAAATTATGGAATTGTTTGCCATTATGTAATCTAGAATATATGAGCTCTAAACTTTGCAACTGGAAAGTTAACTGAATTTACTTGCGTTGAAATTGATGCTTCAATGAAAGCGTCGATAAAATGCATCATGCACTATCCCTGTCCCCACCCTTAGCAAGTATGCTTTGTTGTTGTTGTTCTACATTAGGTTGTTTTTCTCGTCATGAACTGCAAATAGCCCATGAAACACATCATGTATCTGAAATATGCAACACCCGATCTATAGCTGCTGCTTATCGAGGATTTCGGAATGCTAAAAGAGAAGCGTATTAGTCTCGATGCTTAAAGAAGGAGGCCACAACGATGGCCGAATATCTTATGCTAAAACTTGCCACCCTTATGTATTTATTTAATTTTGAAGAAGTGGTTCTAAGTGAAGCCTCTGCAGTTATCTTATAAGTATCACCCAAATAATCGCATTCAAATCATAGTGATTTTGAAAGGAAATTGGTGTGGGATAGCGTTATATGGATTATAATGAAGCGTTCGGTCAAGGGAATTGATGTTGATTTGCATGTAATTTATATTTTCCAGCCGATTCATATACGGGTCTGTGAAGGACTGCGTTCGGATATCTTCGGCAATAAAATGAGCCAGGATGATATTCGAAATATTGACGAAGAGTTGGCACTGTGAGTTCATTTATCATATTGCTGAAATAGAGTTCTTCGATTAGAATTGTTCTCTCAATGAAGTAAGTAGAAATTAATACAGCTGTTATCATTACTACTGCGTTTACTACTGATACTACTTTTAAGTGCTAGTTTCAGCATCGAGTAATACTATCAGTGATGATTATTACAACTCTACTACCAATAGCAGTCATAGGCAATACTAGCACCAAGTCCATCTCAAACTTTGGGCATCTCTAATTTTGAATTTACCCTCAGCACTAACATACGCAACTTTTTATTTGCGATTGTTGCTTAAGTATTTTTATTAGGTAATATTCGATAGCTTAGCGACTCGTATGATAACTGGATTTATTAGAGATGAATTTTTACAAAAAATATCACTTGACATATTGACAGTTTGACGTTTGTTTACCTATACCGTGAGAAATAGAAATCACTTATGCAAATGGGTGAAGAATCAAGTGACTAGAATAGTGCTATTGTTTAGTTATGTTTCAATTACTGCATTCCGACAGAATTTTAGCTTCGAACAAGAGATATCTACATTGGAAGATTTGTCGACTACATCAACTCCAGGATCGACTCCTATCCTGAGTATCTCCAACACGTCACTCAGCTCCGATTCGCAGACGCTATCAGACGGATCGCGTGGACGTTCCGCTCCGGTTATCGCTGGACCAATGTTGCCTACCCAAAACGGCACTCCACGGATCGGTCTTCCGGCTCCACCGAATGTTCCAGCAGCCATACGAGGGATTCCACCGTAAGTGCGCTATATTTATGATAAATTCACGCCACATTCTGCAGAACATCATACGATGTCGTAAACTCGTAGTTTTATATTTTCTTGTTACATATCAATACAACTCGTCGAGGGTAACATAAACTGCACACACAGTAACGTCACATCACTTACACACGTTTTTGAACGAAGACCACTATATGCTAGTGCATGAAATTTGGGCGTGATTTGTGTGCTGCAGTTATTTTATCTCTGCCTTTCATAATTTGTCTGAGATAAAAGGTAGGGAAGGGGTTTAATTGTTGCTTATAGCAGAGCGGGTGATTGGGATTGCCCTAAAGTCAGAAATGATGTGAAAAAAAGGAAGAAAATCAAGCAAGAAAAAATCTTTGTGAAAAGTACGGCTTAAGTCGCGAGTTGTTGAAAGGGGGGAGGGGGGGATGCGGCAGGTGAGAAAGGAAGGACTAATCCCTGGATCAGAGGTCTTCTTTCGAAGGTTTTCCATGTTTTGTAGGACATCATCTGTACAAAAAAGTGATTTTCATGTTCACTTGATTGTTCTTATGCAAATTTTACGAAAATATGAATAAAATTTGAGAGATTCAATTCGCATACAGTTTTTAAAAGGTTCTTTTTTGTCGTCAATGTTTTTGCTAGAATATTTACATTTTTCATGAACTTTTCCTTTCAAATATTGAAAGATTTTTTCAGTTCACAGTCTTCGTTGTCACTCAGGTCGCGTATAGCCTCGAGTAAATCCTTATAGGTTTCTAATATTTTCTGTTTATTAAGAGAGTTTATCGGGGAAACTTTTTAAAGTTTTTTGTGGGAAATATTGCTGAGGTACAGCAACAGCATATAACGTTTAAAAGCAATTCATGTTACTTTTAGTGGAAGGATAAAAAAGGTTTATTGAGAGGAAATTAGTTGTCCGCTGAATGTGTAGGAGAGAAGGTAAACACGCTGGAATGGGAAGTTTGATGATACCTTTGTAAGGTGATATGGCGATGAATATATGTGGAAGTAATGTGTTGCGTTTGTTTTAGTTTCCTTCCACACGTGATGATGCGGCCTGGGTTTTTGCCTCCACCCAATCTCGCTATGCGCTTTTTACCTCCACAGGTACGCCTAATGGGATTACAGGTGCAATTTTTGACTCATGTTACTCTTTCTTGCAAGGTTGGATTGAATTTCTCTATTTGTAATGAAGTAGGGCGTATTCGAGAAGCCTTTCGTTGACACTTGTCGAAGGTACTTTCATTTGCGTTCTCAAAGACACTGTCCCTCTCAAAACTATCTAGGAATTGTGTCTTATGCATTTTATATTCCAGGAGACAATGGATTCTATGATTATGTTGTGCATGTTTATGTGAGAGGGGGATGTTTGTTTGAAATGCGAGGATGATTGTATCACCTATTGCTAAGATGTTCTATCTGCTCGGTGATTGTGTAAGATGAATATTTCACTTTCTGAGTTACAGAAAGAAATCGTAAAAATCTATCGGCTAAGTGGGCACAGCTAATAGCCGCCTTACTTTATCTTTAAAGTTAGTATTGCACTTAGAGGCGACCCACATGAATCGGCAAATCCAACCAATCTCATGCGGTATTTGTGTTGCTTTTTATGCTTCAGATTACAATGTACACGTAAGAAACAGGACACTGTGTCAAAATGCGTATCGTCCTCGGGAATAAGCGTAGCCATGGTTTCTGCCTGGAGGCCAGGGGGGAGGGGGGGAGGGGAGTGTGGGATGACGAAACTTCTATTCAGTTAACGTTGCAGAAGGACTTGCAGTTCGTATATGTCATGGAGTGTATTGCAGTTGAGATTGCCACTTCCACCGTTTCTTCGTCCACCCATCCGGCCTGCTGCGCAACCGGTTGTTCTCGAATCTGGACCAAGTTTATACGAAGATGTGGAGAAGAAATCTGATGACAACGAAAAGGAAAAGGAATCAGACGCTGGCCCAAGCACTATGAAAACTCAGGTTTTTTTTGTTGCATTTGCCAAATATGCTTATGTATTGAATCGTTTTTTCTTCGGTATGAGACAAAGAAAATAACAATGGGGAATGAAAAACGATGTAAAAATTCGGACTGGAATATTTGCAAATACGAAACAAGAAAATAAGAGTAACAAAATCTTAAAATTTTTACGGTGTTTTCAGTGCAAAACGAAATATAAAACTAAGCAGTCGACGTTGTATGTTAGTAGCAGATGACTTTGCAATATAGAGTAAGCCGAAACGTTGAAGGCTTTTTATGAAAACGAATTGCGAATTTGCTATCAAAGAATTTTAGCAATCATTAGAGGTGTCTGTGCATGTCACATGTAAGTGTATAAATTTTCAATTTGAGCTGAAAACGATACATATTCTTATCTTCACTGAAGTATGCCCTCTAGGCAATAAACAACATTTTTTACGATTGTTCTTTCGATGGCATTCAAGAATCAGCGTGCTTATAAATGCTGTTAGCAGGCGCTCTCATCGGATGTTGAATTGGTCGCCCAAAAGAAGCATAACGAGGCAGCAAACCGTTCAAGTTATCTCGGCCAAGTGTTGCGTGGTGAGAAGAAGATGAAACGTTTCTTGCGCTGTGGTGGTGGGCAGGTTGCTTATTCAGTTTTAGATAAATGCTTTAACCATATGTAGAAATCCTGAACGCAGTACGTATAAAGATCACGCTGGGAACCACGCATATCACGGACCAAAAGTTCAATTTCCAGGTTTTAAAGAACATCATTTTCGACACCCCATTTGCTGCAAAAACTTCATCTGTGAAGTTTTGCGGCAATCCGAGCGCTTTTCAAGTCGTCGATATTTCATCGGAATTGGTTCTGAGGCCAAATTGATTGTAGGATCGAAAAGCCACCATCCCCATGGTTTTGCTTTGCAGAAACTTTATGCGCGATGTCATCGTACTTCAAAATCTGCAGTTGGAAATTTGGCGGCCATCTGAGCGCTTGCAGGGCCTCCAATGCTATGGAATCAAAAATCTTTTTGCCTGTAGAATGGTTTTTTTTTTTAACGGAAAGGAGCTTCGCTGATGGCTTGGCTATACAATAACATCCCATCTGATATATACAACACACATGTAAAATTTCATAGGCATTTGAAATTTGTGAGGAAAGCATTTCAACCGGGTCGGCGACCGTTTAAGCTTTGATGCGAAACATCCAGCAGAGTAACTCGTGTCTAAGGGGACGTCAGTTCTGAATACCGAGCTATCAGTGAAATTGAAAGGATTATGGAACGACGATATCAGGCATTAAGTCCAAAGTAGGAGTGGAGCTGACGTTTAAAATTCCGTTCGAATTGGTCTGCCAGATAGATCTGCAGGCTTAGACATACAAACCAGCTGCTTGCAGTCTTCATTTTTAAAGCAGAAACAACAAGGTTTAATGGGAAGGATTTGCGTATAACATTCGTTTTTTGCTGAACTATTCAATATGTTACCAGTTCAGGTATTTTTGCATATTTGTTTGATGTGTGTTTACGAGTAGCCAATTTGCAGGTATGGGAAGACAGTTCATTAGCTGAGTGGGATCCGAATGACTTCCGAATATTCTGCGGTGATTTAGGTAACGAAGTTTCTGATGAACTGCTGGCAAAAGCTTTTCGCAAATACCCAAGCTTCCAAAAGGCAAAAGTTATTCGCGAAAGCAGAACGAACAAATCGAAAGGATACGGCTTCGTCTCTTTCAAACATCAAGATGTAAGTTGTTGCTAATAATGCGGCGATGGTTCATCCTGTCCTCTCTAGATCGTCTTCAAGTTTGTTGGCCACAGTCATGCGTTGTTTAACTGTTGGTAATTAGTCATTTGAAAGTTTCGTAGATGAAGTTTCTATTTATACTGGTTTATGCGTTCTGCTTTCGATAGGTGGATAATGTGTAGCTTATTATGGTGCAGTCTTTCTCCCACTCGTGAACCTGTTTTCAGATACTGCCAGCGAGCATTTTCAAAACTTGATGCAATCATCACTATTAGGTGCACTTGCAAATGAAAGGTGGCTTTTTCGTTGTCTTATTTAACAAACTTAACGAGATGGTTTTGGAAAGGCTGACTTTCACTGGCATCTATCACTTCAAGTCGACCAATTATCTAACGTTATTGGAATTGACGATGTATTCGCTCGCCTTGATATTCGTTCTTATATTTGAGAATGGGTGGATAGGGGGAAAGAAGGATGAAAAATCAGTGTTAAGGGATGTTCAAGTGGAATTTCCGATCTCCATGAATAATCCCATCTATTGAGGTAGTAACATTGGTCTGCGATTTCTCATCTACGGCATTCTGAATTTGTCGTGCAGATAAGGTTATAAAAGTATAGTGTTTTTGGCACACAGCTGCTCTAAAAGTACTATATGACAGCACGTTTATATAGCAGCGTTAAATAACTCATTGTTTACTGTATCACTAATGAGGTAAGCTCACCTGCATTAGGAATTGTGATGATCGCTTCGATTTTTGCAGGATTTTGTTCGCGCATGTCGTGAGATGGACGGTAAATATGTGGGAAATCGACCAATAAAACTTCGAAAAAGTAATTGGAGGGAGCGAAATATGGAGGTGGTGAGGAAGAAGCAGAAGCAAAAGCAGAGACTTGGTTTGGCTTAACATGTGGCAATTGCTGCATTATATGGCATTTGTTTTTTTTTCTTTTTCTTCAAATTTGTTACGGTTGATGTTTTTTGTCGGAAATGTTTGCACTACATATAGCATACGAATATTTTCTGATGTTGTATTAGTATGTTGTTGTGTTGTTTCCTTTTTTTTTCTTTTCTTTGAGCTTTGAGCTTCGAGATTTCTTTTCTTTTCTTTTTTTCTCTTTCTTTTTCTTGAAACTCATAAATATTGACTTTAACTTTTGTGAAGAGTGTTCGCTGTTATTAGCACTACCTCTTCACATTTACAGTTGTTTTTAATTGTTTCTTTTTTAACGTTTTAATCGCATCTTATCTTTTGCCATATGAAATCGTTTTAGGATACTGTTGAAGGACGACAATCTAATAGAAGCGAGATGAACTATCGTACAGCGAAAACCATCGCAGTAGTCGTGTGTCTGCCTTAGTTATATATATATTTTATGCACCAATAATTGTTTTCTGTTCAGTGTGGAGGAAGTCGTTAAATCATTGCGATCAACTTGAGGGGTTCCCGATTTCTCTTTCTAGTGTTATTTTCCATTCTTTCAATCTTTCAGCGTCACATTTTCTTCTGTATGTAAAAATTACGCAACGTTAATTTCAGTTCGTTCATTCAGTTTATTCACTGACATTGTTTTATTTCACTTGTTTCATTGAGTATCCTCTGGTTGCTTCTATCGTTTGCGCTCTATGAAGACAACTTTATGGTGATGCTTGAATATGACAAATTGGAGTGCTAGATTAGCAAGGGAGAGGGGGGTTAATTGTCAGTTGTCGGATGCATAGCCCACCCCTATTTAAATAGCTTATGTTTTGCATATTGATGTTTTTGGCTGTAATTGGCGATGTTGTTGTTAAAATTGTTTTCTGCACTCACATTGAGCTATTAAACTTTGTTACGAGAATTTTTGTGGTGGTTTTCAGACTTTAAAAATTGCAGTGATTTGCATAAGAGGTATTATTTCATACTTCTGCTTACTGATCCTTGCCTGCATTCTAGTATTCTCGAAAAAAAGCCGACGTGGAATATGCTGGCAGATATGTTGCAGATTAGCCTCACACAGTTACGAAGTGTCAGCGAAGACCCTGACCAAGCTGCTTTACTTTTCATTATGCAACAAAACTTTCGCTACTTATGATTGAAAAATTCGTGCTATCCACCCAACCTCAAGAACAGGTGACGATGGAGGTTTGTGACGTGTCTAGTGTGGTTTATATACCCATTTTACAACCTGTATCTGTGTGAAATGTCATTACGACAAAGCTGCATATTTGCAAATATTGCGGAAAGTCATTGAAAATGTGGTGCCCGCATTCCACCGTCCTCATAGGCCTACTCTCGATGGTTCCATACACGCCATCGAATCCATGTGGGTCCCTAATTTCCTGCATATGTCGAAGCAGATGGCTGCAACTAGTGAGGACGTTTACACTGTGAAGCATTTGCAGTGGTCCGTAAATTCAACGAATGTGAAGCCACATATTCCTGACACGTTTCCCTTACCGAATTTCATAAGGAAGACGGAAACAACGATGTTGTCACGTATCATCTACGTCCTTTACATTAGTGAACTCTGTTCTATAAAGAATGGATCAAAGATGGCCTTTCTTTTGCGCTCATTGCATTGAATTTCAAACGATCCTACTCGTCTCGCTATTTAGTTTATAAGAGGATACATAGCTATAAACAAAGCGCAGATATTCGTATTTTGGATCTTGATTTTTCGCTAAAAATGTGTGTAGCAATAGCAGTAGCAATAGCAATATCAATAGCAATAGCAATAGCAATAGCAATAGCAATAGTAATAGTAATAGTAATAGTAATAGTAATAGTAATAGT
>QEWY01000099.1:0-16918 GCA_006503575.1 Baylisascaris schroederi | reverse complement strand
ATAATAATAATAATAATAATAATAATAATAATAATAATAATAATAATAATAATAATACCCGAAGGTTGCATATTCTATTCATGTTTTATTCCGCCTAACCCGGCGGTATCTCGTAGCACCTGTATTTTATTCTTCAAACATAGGCGAAAGTCTAAGGAATTCACTCATTTCGTACTGTTTTCCGCCATAATATTTTCGATAAACATAAAAGCACTTTTCGAAAGTAATAAAACTTTTTATGAGTATGAGGTTTTTTCAACTCAAAAAAATTTTTTTCCGATGAAAAAGAAATTATTATAAATAAAAAAGGTATTTTCAGTGAGGGAAATTCCCCACTTTTGCCATTCTAATTTTTGCTTTTATTTGATGCGATCACTGCTCTCTTTTTTTAGTGATTGAAAAAAATTGTATATGCGTCTCGTTGAACATTTCGTCATCTTTATTCGTACAATAAACGAAACATGACGTTCCTCGCAGTAGATTATTAATTCTCAGCTGTATCGAATATTCGGTTCTATCGATAGTCAATCCCATATTGTTGTGATTGATGGTTTCAATATCGATAATCATCACGTGATTTTCTATTTTCGCTTTCGTCTAGAATATTTTCTGAAAGAAAATCTATTCGAATAGTTATTGTGATAACAGTGATTATAATCGCGCTTCAATTTTAACCTTTCATCTTTCATCTAAGAAAAAAAATAATCGAAAAAGTCTTTTAAAGGATGATTTTTATTTAATGGGACC
The DNA here is from genome assembly GCA_006503575.1 of Baylisascaris schroederi. Classification (NCBI taxonomy): domain Eukaryota; kingdom Metazoa; phylum Nematoda; class Chromadorea; order Rhabditida; family Ascarididae; genus Baylisascaris; species Baylisascaris schroederi. The sequence goes on along the minus strand of QEWY01000099.1, from coordinate 16,171 downwards.
ATAAACTTGACTATTAATTGCCTACATAAACATAAATCTGACTCATGAATATTGTTCTATTAAGGAGTAGAAACGATGTGATTCAATCTGGTATAGTGATATCACAATGGCTGGCATTTTCCCTAAATTAGTTATGTTCATGGTGGGGAGGAGAATTGACCATCTCTGGCGAAAAGACAGATCTTGAAAGATCAGCACCGAACATATCATCGATAAACATGCTCACCTCTCTCCTCCGTCTAGTTTAATATGCATGCCTGTTCCACTAGACCATCTACAGACTGTGAGCAGTCGACAGTGCGAAAAGAGAATGAGTAAAAGTCGGTTGCACTAGAATAAAGAATCTGCAAGGAGGAAGGAGACGTGGTGGATACAGGTATAAAGTGTTCTCTACAAATTGTGGTAAGTTAATGAGTAACAGCTTTCTGAACGGTGGAAAACGTTTGTCACAACTATGGAATATCTGCAATACGGCATAATTTTATCACTATTATACTCGTTTCAGCTCCACCATTATGCAACAACGTAAGCAGAAAAATGAGTTTATTATGACGATTATTGAACGAATCTAAGCTAGCAATTTTAAAGGAGCATCAGGACGCGTGGGATATGCGTGAAATGCGTGAACGTGATGATCTATCTAATGGAATGCGTGAGGATCACAACGAGCATTGAATACCTCATTGAAATGCAGTATGAAAGATACCTTCATTGAATCGATGATTATCTGTGCTTGAGGAATCGCTGCTTGATACTATGACCGTCGGTACATTCATTACTGGATAGATTTTACTCACATTCTTATGTGAAGGTTTGAGCGCAATCTTAGGTGCATGTGCAAAGGTAAATCGCAACTCCAAAGCGAACGATAGCACAAATAAATATAGGCACACTCCAACGATCCATTCGGCTAGTGTTGCTATTAAGTGATTTTTGAAGTGCTACAATTAGAAAACGATATATTTATTGAATGAATGATAAACATAAAAACCAACAAAATTGTGCAAATTTTTTGAGATTTAATGGTTAATAGATTTGCATAAAGATGTATTGATTTGAATAATCTCATTGAAGTTTCATCGAAAGAAGTTTCTAACTGGACGATAAACGTAACGAATGCAAAGAAAACCTATTAGGCAGTGGAATTATTATAATTTTCGAAAATGTTAGAAGTGATGTTGAATTCGATATTGCAGGTTAACTTATTCGCTACTAGTCAATCGAGTAAAAGTAATCTCTATAGCAGTTTTTCGACGAAGGTCTCATATCTTAGACGTTTGTTAAAAATAATACAACTCAATAGAACGCTTCAAAAACTTCCTCAAAGGATGCTTAACTTCTTCACAAAACGTCGTATAACTTCTTCAGGCCTAAGGACTTATTTTATTCGGCTGTGCTCTCTCCCATATTCCAAAAAAAACCCTAGAAACTAAGACTTTATAAGTCCCGAGGTTTCCGTTAGACGTGATACGCGATAGTGACCATAGTTTTTGAAATATTGGCCATGATGTTTGAAATCAGGAATATGGCATAACATCGCTCATCGAATGCCGCAAAATGTTGCATAAAACGTGCCTTTCAGTAAGGCCTCTCTCTCAAAATTTTCCTCGTCTAAACTTTTGCGGGAAAAAATAATCATTGTTTCCAACAACAACCTATTTTTTCTTAAAAAAACTTGTCAGACACAATAAATTCTGTTGTTTTCCTTTGCAAAAATTTATGAATGGTGATGTTATAATCTTAATATCTATCACTCATCCAAATCTTATGGATTTTTTTTAAAACTTTGACGTTTTTTTTGAGAGGAAATGTAGTAATTGAATTTTATGAATGCCTAGTTGCTTTATTCCGCAGAAATATTTTGCATTGAAAAATACTTTAAGAAACCTTAAGGTTGTTTTTTTTTTCACTCAGTCACTCCACAAGCAATATTTGACGCATTGCACCCTATGCTTCCGGTTAACTAAATCGTTGTTAAACCATTCCATTTCACTGAGTGGTTGCTTCTCTTCACAATTTCAATTTTGGCCCCAATCGTATTATACTCAACGAAGTAATTTCCTCTTTGCAATCGTCGTTAGAAATTTTCCATAGTTTGCATAGCCAATGCTTAAATAGAATAAATTACGAACCGGTGAATCAGAAGGTATACGTATGATGCCATCAATGTTCGGTGGTTCCGTTGGTAGTTGTCCATTCTCATCTCTTGGCACAAATGGACTTGCGAATTGCGTGACCATATCTGCATGTATGTTCAATTAAATATTTTCTTTTTTAGTATATAGATAAACGATGAGCATTCAAAAAGTTCGCTCTTCGATGTTTGATGAATGAAATTCGATTCTATCAGTTAGTACTCAAATAAGCACCGACATAAGCGTAACAACGATGTTATTGATCGCTGGAATGTTGAACATTTAACGCATACAACACCATAAAATAGATAAACCTAAATACAGGAATAAACCATCTAAATGGAATGAAGATGACGATAAAATCAGCTCAAATAAATCTTCGAGAAAATGTGATTATCACTCAGCGAGACATATTATCTGCTAAATTTCCACACAATCAGCAATGAAATCACCATAAAACAACGCAGTCAATTAAAAGTCAATTTAAAAAATCATTAATTGTGACATTATTATACTATTATTATTTGAATAATAGTAGATCTTTATGCTTACTTACTATATGCTTAATATTAATAAAGCTTTCTCTTCATTAAAAAATAGGTATATGCATAGCAAATCCAAAAAGAATCTATCTTAACAACAATGTAAAAGCATCATAGAAGTGATCAAAAAGGAAATACTATTCGAGCAATTATTAGCCATATGAATTAACGCAATCGAGAATTGATTGAGTGTTTTGCCGTTTCATTTTTACCTATATATTACGTTTATCTTTATTTATTTCACTTTTACTATTTATTTAAGCATCGAATTTCCATTCTTCTTGCCGAATTTTTGCATTAATGATAACTCTATGAGATGAACTTTCGGCAAATTGAAAACTTTCCCTCTCATAAAGTTCGACCTTACTTGTTTTATATTATTTGACTAGAATCTCTCATTCAGATAGTTATTCACTGTAATGCTTTTGTATATCGAAATATGTATATTTGCTTATAAAATTGCATAATGTGCGTAATTTCATACAAATAATCATTTTTTGAATTGTTTTAATGAGCACAGCGTTTAGGGCTACGCGTTTAGAACAATAGGTTTAATTGTATCGCGGTGTGTGGTTGAAGACACTTTTCTGTCGGCTTATACTTTTGTGGAGCAAAGAAACTAAAATTTTCTCATTTAGAGAACTGATGTTTGAAAGATATGAAATCATATTCGACAAGACACTTCTTCCCATTCACTTCTCCTCCCCCCTCCCCCCACTGCTTCCAATTCTTTTTAAGTTTTCAGCTATGAAGTAGTCTTTGTGATTCTTCCAAATCGATGTTTTCAACAGCCACGAGAATGATTCTGTGTCTGTACGTTATGTATATGGAATTGTGTGCGTGTGTGCTTTTAATTTATTGGCATACACTATAGGAAGATCCCTTACTCCTATACTAACTTTGAGGTCCATTTATTGCAACTAAAAATTTATACGCACTTTGCGATCGGCGGGATCGCATTTTGCAGTTAGAAATATACAGTGAGAAAAAATGAATCTTTTGTAGAACTTGTGCTAAAGGTTGGACCGAGTAAAATACAAGATGCATCATTATTCTTGTACTAGCATCTATCAGCAGAAAGCGAACCTAGTTGGTTCCATGAACAAATTGGCATATCGTGCCAATTCTGTTGCTGCACCTTTCCACTTCTTTGTGAAAAAATGTAGTTGAAATATTAGAAATAATCCATCTTTTATCAAGTTTATTTCACTTACGTAGCTTTGCATGCAGAAAAATGCGCATTTAAAAAATTTTACAGCTTGATAGAACGTTTGACTAGCTAGTCATAAGCAGCTTATCATTCTTTATTGCATCATATATCATATGTGTTGTCTTTTCAGCGTTCAACGATGCCTTGAAGATGTTGTACTTTGCTGTCTTATGTTTACCCGTTGCGACTATTTTGAACGCCTACGTTCCAGTTTCTTTTCACCGATAGCAGCAAAAAAAAGAAAAAAAAATCGAAAATCTAAGAAATATTATAAGGAATTTTGCTGCTTTTTATTACAAAAATAAGAGTGACATCACACTCGCTTAAGAGAATACATTCGTTTTCTTCCTTTAATTTATGAATGGTAAACAGCGAGAAGATTAGAAAATAAAAGAATGCTGAACATATGCGCATTTTTTATTAGCTGTTAAATAAACTAACTACGCGGGAAATTATGGCGTCAAATTCTTTTATTGAAATTGAAAAAGTAGTATATGAAAATAAAGTACACCTTAATAACACATAATATAAAATCTCATATGAGTTCAATGCGAGTGAAAATAGTGCAATAATCGGTTTGAATTAAATCGCTTAACGGTAAAAAAAAAAGAGGGAAAAGTTGCCTTCATCTAACTAGTTTCTTCAGGCAAATGATAAAATAAAAATCATTTTCGCCATAGTGTCAATCTCACTATAAAAAAATCAGCAATTTCAACGAAGTACATGCAAAAATGGGCAAAAATAAGCGCAAAAAATGGACAAAAATTAGCGCAAAATTGACTAAAATTAACGCAAAGAAGCTCCATAACAAAGAACTCATGAGTACTCAGCCAGTCATCTACGTTTAGCTGACTGATTGAATGTTCATGAGACACTATAGGCGCTATATTATGCCTATCGTGATGGTCAGTATGTTGGAGCGAAAATATGACAGAACAAACTGCCAATGCAAAATATGCAAGCGAAATAGTGAATATAATCGCTCATACGTATGACCGTGCTCATTCTACAAATACCTATTGCTCGTATGTCCACTACACAACATGAAAAGACGTACAGAAAAGGGATTTAAGGAGTTCAACCACTCGCTCTCTCTCCCCATAAAACAATAAAGAAACTTTTTTAAGCCGCTTGCTTCACTCATACATCCTCCTTATGAAAGAAGCTCTCGAAATTTCGGTTTACCTCGATAGTTTCATCTGAGAAAGTGGATGAAAATAAAATGAAGACCAAAACTTAAGAGGGTTGAATAAATGCTTCGAAGAATTTCAACTCATATGACTAATCAAAAAATTTATACCGAAATTGGCCTTGATGACGGTATTCCTTTAATTCATCACTCAGCACTTATCTAGCAGTTGGAACGTCATTTGATAGTGGTCACAATTATAAGCGATCATAATCAACACTAATCACACTTTGTCCAAATGGGTACAAATTGAAATCGATTGTGAATTACCTCTCGAAAATCTCGAAACTTGCATCTTAACCAAGCTGTGGCTGGCAAAGGTAAGGTGGCGGCTAAAACTATAAACGGAGCGCTACCACAAAATAACAGTCGTTTAGGGAAAGCAAGCGATCTACTATGAGATTGTATCACCGAGCGTGTGATGGTACAATTTTACATGGGAATCTTCTACAGGAAAGGTCAACCAAACCGCGGGATGTTGGCAATGTGCCGAAAATACCAAAACCGGCAAGTAAAATCTGAAGAGCATGAGAGTAGAATGACAATCTACCAAACTCTTAAAATAGCAAAACCCAAAAGTGCTGAACTGTACAGCGATATGGTTAGTGTTCAGTCTCCCTTCAAAATTTTCGCATTTTCAAAAATAAATCCGTTATAGCTGTAAGCGACTCTCTACGCCTATCGCATGCAAATTGTTGATTTGTATTGATTACGACCGCTTATCATTGTTACCAATATCAAATGACGTTCCAACTGCTAGAAAAGTGCTGAGTGATGAATTGAAGGAATACCGTCATCAAGGCCATTTTCAGCATAAATTTTTTGATTAGTCATATGAGTTGAAATTCTTTGAAGCATTTATTCAACCCTCCTAAATTTTGGTTTCCACTTTATTCTCATCCACTCTCTCAGATGCTATCAAGGCAAACCGAAATTTTAAGAGCTTCCTTCATAAGGGGGATGTATGAGTGAAGCAAGCGGCTTAAAAGTTTCGTCATTGTTTTATGGGGAGAGGGGGCCTCGCTTATCGACTTCGTAGCGCTATCACGAGGTAAGGAGAATAATATAGAATCGTTGACACAGCATAAGCAATGGCAGCTCAGCAAACTAAGCACAAGCTTCACACAGCAAAATCATTTGTGCTGAAGCGCTACAATTTGATATCCAGGTACGCTTTATTCTACTACGAATAAACTGAAGCTTATTAACGAAATATTTCTTTTTGATAATAAAAGATTGTTGCAATATTATTTCCGTACCGTAGTAGAATTTTCTCACAGTGAAATCATAAGTAGGAAACATACAAAGTATGAGGGCGACTGTTGTAAGCGATGCAAGAACCACTCGTACGCAGGTAATTCGATTGTGTGTAAGTGTGGGCCGAGTGATGAACGTGAAAATAAGTTGCGCCCAAATGTAGAAAACACCACAAAAGAAGGCAAGCATCGCCCCAATACCATGTAACACCGGTATTGACGTTTCCTTGAAAATAAACACACCTTTGTTGGGCAAAGCAATGAGTATCTTTCGTTTTTGACCAACTTCGGGAGCTGTGTGATTTCAGAACGTTGATGTTGCAGTTACAGTTCGGCACAATGATCATACAACATTGTTCCTATGCCTGATATCCTAAGAGCAGATGACTTCACAGAAAAGGCAGAAATGGTCACTGCGCCATATGGTCAGGCCACGGATTCGCTATCCTGCTGCGATAAGGGAATCTATGACCCTTTGGTGTGGCCCACAGCCACGACGTTCTGTGGGCCATACGATGGTTTCCCCTACCGAGGACAGAAAACAAAAGTATAATATGTGTCAGGGGCATGAAATAACCCGAAACATTGAGACAGCGAATTTTAATTCTTTTCGCATAAACATTTTCAAGGAAATACTGTTGGGGAAAAGGAGATTCCGTGAAATGTGTTTTACACTTTAGTGATATTCTGATAGTGTTCAATTGTGGGCTTCAGTTCGTTGTTCGCACTAAGGATTCGCGTTTTGATGAATCAGAAGTACACTGCAGTTTATTCAATGAATCATTGCGCAGTGAAAGTCTCAATAAGGCATTTTCTGAAGTTTGTTCTTTGCTCTTCTCAAATCTTAATATCTTACGATAAAGCGTTCTCTAAAGCTTCCCGAAGCATCGGTGAACGCTAAATCTTGGGGGAAGGGAAAAAAGGGGCAAGCGAGAAAAGCGGGAATGGAGGAGGGGCGAAATTGAGCATTTATGAGTTTCTGAGCTTTGGGAATTCGATAACTCTGGAATCCCAGAAGTTCGACATTCCACGAAAAAAAAAAGATTATTTAAAGGCAAATGTACGCTGCTATAAATCCATGAAACGTTTGTGTGCTGCTATAGTTGACTTTCCGTTGACACACATTAGCCATAAGAGCGATTCCAATTAGCGTTACTAAAAGAAGCGCAATTTATGATGAAGGCTTTTTTAATGGACGTTTCAGAGCTGTATTGCTTACCTGGACATTGGCGACAAGTGATACCCCAAATGCGACCACATATCCAAGACACATCATGAGAGTGCTATAAAGTCTCCAATGACCGGCAATATGATGGATTTTATCATAAAAGACAACAATTTGCAAATGTCGAATATAGACGGTGATGGCTACTGCAAAATTACACATATTTTTAGCGCTATGATTTATTATGAACGCAGTTGAAGCTTCTGTTTGAGGAGTTTTAATTCAACGCAATATTCTTTTGCTAATGTTAGCATGACGAGCCGGAATCTCGAAAACTGTTACTTACTATTTTATAGTATTGTCTCAATTGAAGGTATATCCATAGCATAACGTATTTCTCGACCTGAAGTATCATGCTGTCGAATTCGCTCCCAAAAAAAAAAGCGTTATTTAGATGATGTTTAACAGGAAAAGAAAAACCGGAAAACTTCGCGCATATTATTTGTTTGAATTGTTGCTGTAACAAATTCCCAAAAATTTGCGAGATTATTTGAAAATTTTGAAGGTTTCGATTATTCAATCAACCTTGAAAGCATCGGAAGTTAGATAAATTTGTTCCTTTATTTGCTATTTTAGACTATAATGCATCAAAATATTTCTACATTCATGTCGAAAGGATTGGAAGAGCTTACCAAACATTGCAGACAAATTCAAAAATTCGCCAAAGATGCAACTTTCGGGTGGAAGAGCGCCTCCATCACTGGAAACAACAATTTTATTCATGATCAAAGTGACCAGATCAAAACTTTGATCGAAATAAGGAAATCTCTTAATTAATGCGCACTAAACCACAAATAAATTCTACTCGAAATTGATAGGTTGCTTTATATGTACTGTATATGGCGATCTGTAAGCAGTCACCTTGAGGGCCATCTAGGGATGAACGCGATCAGCTGAACGAGTTTAAAGTCTACCTCATTTGCCAAACGCACAAGAAAGGAAAAAGAAAAACGATCGGACCACCGACATATGAATAACATTGTTTCATCTTCAACAATCGCGGTAATAAGAACGTGAAGGATGCAATGGCGTTTCAAAACACATGCCACTTTTTTGTAGTATAAAAGCTATAAATGATGCAAAACATAAGACATAAATCTCCCTGCAGTAGGTATGTTGCTGTGAATTCAACAGATCAACTTCCCACAAATAAACTTTCGGTATATTTCAACATCTTTTCGTAGTGAAAGAGCGTATAGATGAGGAGGGAGGAAAGGGGAGGGAGAGGGGTTAAATTTCTATGTCGCGAGCGAAAATTACGAATGTACCATGCAAAATGCACCCATTTCTTTGAGTAACAACAAGTTTTCAAGCTTTATTACTGTATGAACTTGAAAGTGAAAGCTGAATCATTGCAAGGCGTCTCCAGATCACTTGGCGCTGGCCCAATATCAAAGCATTTGTCCACTGTACTGAAGGTAAGAATCTCCCTTGTTGTGGACTAAATCTTTTCCGATATAATTCAGCAAAACTTTCATCAATCAAATATATAATTTAGAGTTTACAGATATTCTTTTGCCATATAGATGAATGGAATCTTTTTGACTTATGAAAGGAATCTCCACCGATACAATTCCTTCTTCGTCTTATTGAGGATGAACATTATTGGCAATTGGTGGCTACTAACAATATAAAGGAGAAACGATCTAGGAAGAACTGTTTCATGATGCTTTTATGCAAGCAATAAGGCATTCCTTTTGAATATTATTTCATTCACCATAAAATTCGAATTAGTCCTCCCACTCAATAAGCTATTTTCACCCATGAATGGAACCCCTCTCCGAATTTTTGAAGAAAAATTACCTGATTAATACCTCCCCTCCTTTCCTCTATTAGGACATTTATTCCATTTTTTAAGTCTGCAAAATTAAAAGTGAAGTAATTTAGAAGGTTTACATCCCGCTGAGGTTTTATTCTTAATTATACGATATATACTCTTTCTCGATTTGCCGAATAAAGCTTCACGCTTTAGGTAACAGCTCAAAATTTACTGCATATACATGTGAATACGTGCTCAGTAGATCGTCTGATAATCTCAAGTGATGTTAAAATGGTGGCATCGAAATAACTGAAAAAATTAGCGGCTAAAAAGTTTCGCAATGAGAGAATTCGTTCGATCAGTATAGTTTAAAAGAAGCATTACGGAATGAAATTAATTAAGATCAACCTTATGAAAGAAAACCACGCTTCCAAATGATCAGCTGCAATGCCAACACCGTATCTGAAAATGAGCCAAACTATTATATCTATCTATGAATGAGTCAAATATTATACAAAATTGGAAATGAGCCAAATATTATGCATAAGTGAAAAGCAATATGTTTACTGCTCTCTGATCGCTCTCAATCAGATAACAAACGAACGTATGACCTTTTTTTTAGTACACATTGAGCACAATTATAGTAACGATTCACTAATCAAAAAGTGAAAAATGCAGCATAGCCTAACCCGATGAAAAATGCAAGAAACGCAAATAGCGTTGCCAGTGTCGGAAAGATCCAAATGTGTTTAAATACCATTGTCAATGTAATCCCTGAAAGAATATACTGTAACAATAGCTATTGTCCGACGGTTGTGTGAGAAACCAATCGGAGGAAGTGTTTTTTATGCGTCGCATATATATTTTCGACAAATATTGCATTCCTTATAACGATGGAATGATGAGGAAAAATGACAAATTCATATGTTTGAAGGATTGCAAATTGTTTGCATTTGTGTTGCTCAATAGAGAGAACGACGAATAGCGCTTTAACGTTGTTAGCAGGTTTTCGAATTGGGATACTATTATTTACGGTCATTATGGTAACAACGATTCATTAACAAACATATGGAAAATTGTAAGTGATAGACATAAAAAGTTGGAAAGTTACAGCGATTCCAATAGCATTATGATGATTTAATTTATTGTAATATCATTGTAAGACCGAGATGATTTCTTCTTTCAAAATGATATAACGATCTCAACTATAGCAACTTTTTCACAAGCTAAAAAAACTCGACAAATGCTTGTTTTCATACATTTGAAGCTTCATATATTCATTCATTTGAATTGGAATTTAGCGAGATTTTAACAACAAAACCTTTTCTCAACGTTAGCATTAGATCAGATGTCCAACTTCAGCTCTGCGCCTGTCTAGTCTATGTATTTGCTGCCATCAATGCAAACGCTCGTTGAAAACAAATTTTCACATGTGAAACTACTCAGCCAACGTCCGAATGAACATTTTAGCAGCTGTGATAGCGAATTACGTTATGAACGTATTCGGTGGTATCCGGAAACATTGTAAAGTATAAAAACGTTCACATCGAAAGAAATTCAAAAATATAAATTCTATTAGGAAAATGGCAACAGTCGGACGATTATTGATGAGTTCCTTATGAATAGCTTTATGTTCGGAGGCTACGTTATACTCAGAAGATTACCAACTTCGAATTGTGTGCAAATGTTACGTCGTGAACGGGCAAGCGAACATATTGCACAACTGTTCAAGGTGAACTACAAAAAAAAGGAAACTGCTAGGTTATGCTAGACAACAACGCTTTACTCAATTTTAGCCTGTAAGATAGATAGTTTTCACATGGCCTTGCCTAAAGTTTACAAGTGAATTTACTTTTTATGTGTAATGCTCGCCTAGACAAAAGTTTTCAAGAATATCTGAAAAGTGGAGCATCACGCATAAAAAATAAGGATCGATTTAAGCGTCGTTGCATATGTCTCACCAAAGCTATGATTATTTCGAAACCAGAATAAAAAAATCTGCTAAAGTTTAACGCCTAAACTTAAGAACGAGTGAAAATGAAGCGCGTTGGTGCCAGTATGCGTACTGGCCTTCGATCTTTGATAGTTACATCACTCTATATAGAAAGGAGCAGCTCTCATCAGATTGGACTTATTTTGCTCACCATTAGCGAGTCCACATATATCAGCCACTAATAAGATTGGCATCTATTTAGTGACACCAATCCAAATTCAAAACGCTGAGTGTCGCTCGGTAATTTCGTCAACTAAAGGTACTTTAAAACTGCCCTCCACTTTACCTGTTTTCACCACTAAAGTGCTCAAATTGTTATCCAATAGTCGTTCTGAGAAGTGCTAAGAGTAATAACGGCGATTTTCACTACGGCAGTCACTATGAAGTTTGTCAACCAACTATCAACTAGCACTAACGCTGAGAATGTCCCAGTTTCACCAGCTCAAAGTTAACGGTTTTTGAAACGCCTGAAAATTGAAATAAACCATTCCAACTTTTGAATGAGTACAATGATTCCCATAACAAAAATATTGGGAAGATCGTTGAGAATCTACAAACCTCAGTTTATTGCCTGCTGAAACTTTCTTTTTGCCATATCTAGGAAAAAATTATTGGCAAAAATTTGAATAAATTAAACATTGAGAAGTAACAAAAATGAATCGATAAAGTCGACTTTCAAAAGTACATTAACAACAAACTATAAGTACTCGCCACCTGCCCTTATAATGGACAATATTTTCTGTTTCACTATTCCCTCGTAATTTTTTTCTAAATCTTGCGGTGATCAATCGCTAATGCTCTCTATTGCTGTAAGCATAGAAACTATCACTGATATCGATGATGTCTAGCTGCACCCCATTACATCAATAAGAATGCTTATCATTGGGCGACATTCTTCCTTCCTATGCTCTTCGAACAAACTATAAACTGCGATAAATGCATCAACCTATTTCACATACAGAAAAAAACTTTTTAAGAGAAATAAAGCGACGCGAGTATTCTCAATCATTTGTCATTCTAATGTTCCATCGAATTGATCACTTTTTTTTGTAATCCATCGATGCGGTGATTGTTCCTTTATGTAGATTTCATAATACAAAAGTACTCAGGTTAAAAGTAAGATTTACTAGAGAGTGATGAGAGTGTTGCATCAAACTCTAATGTTACTTTCTTTTCTATGTATTTGAATCATAAAAAGACTGTGTGCCTCTTAAATGCCTCTCTCAAGAGGCTAGTGGAGCAACGTAGAAGTGAAAAGGAAAGCGCCAAGAACTCATCGACATGTCTTACGATGAGATAAAAACTATTTGCCTCACATCCTTCTAATTTCAAAATAAAGCGTTCATTTAAAAAGTTGCATTGATTATGGAGGAGGTAATAGAATAATAGAAGAGTCGGCCGAAAAGAGAATTCAGCAATGCAGACTTCAACATCGAGATCAGAGGGCTATCAAGAAATTTGCGGAAAAATCGTTGAAAAATTTCCGCGCTACTAGTTGTGAATAACGATATAAAAAGCGTCTCATTGAAAGATGGCTACTACTGCGATATCAGTGACAAAATTTTGGTGAAAAGTGATCGATTATTTCCACTAAGATTGTGAAACGCAATAAAACAAAGATTAAGACGACGAGTAAAATGACCAGAAGGAGTATCAACTGTGAGAATATTTTCAACAGGCACACTACTAAAGATCACGAAGTTCCATACTTTTCACCGGCTTCGGTAACACCCTTTAAATAGTTATTAATTTTGCGAATTTCCTTAAGGAGCATATAAGTATTCCATGAATGAGGGTCTCATGCAGATGATATGATAGAGTCGTTTTGTAACCACACTAAATGCAAATCAGTCAACTTCATAGACATTCGAATTATGTAAATATTTCAATTGTAACTGCATTTAGTTTATTTCCGATTGCTTTTAAATGGCTTGTGATCAATTACTTCACATTAGAAGCACATTCTGAAGCACTGATCAGGACTCTGCTCATTAGATAAAAATCGTTATTAAATAAGGTTTTTTTTTCTATGTTTTTGCTTTTTTCTGCAGTAATATGCAATTTTGGAACTAATGATTTGACGTCTAACTTGTCATGTAGAGCATTTTATCTTCCGCCGTCGATAGGCAAGGAATTAGCGTGTAATAGCGGAAGGCCGGAATCAAAAAAAAGCCTGGAATGATTTCGAAAACTTTTCATTTGAAGCTTAAAACTTAAGCCTGATTTTAGAGCTTGTCTCGATCGTAAAATATTGTAGGACAAGTTTTCACAAATAAAAGTTCAAGACAGACAAACATATAACTTCCTCCACGCTTCAATTCAGCTCAATGATGCGTAAATAACTCAAATCAGTGCGTCAAAAATAATTCAAATAATTTCTAGAAACGCTCTAAGAGCTTATCGAACGTATGAGTTATTGCCGAAAAGTCCATAAAAATCTATTTATCGGCGAGAGGAATGAGAAAATAATTTGAGAAATATGTTCTCAATCCACCAATGACATTATGCAAAAGTTAATGAAAACGCAATTGGAAGTGGATGTCGCAAATGCCTGTAGGTATCACATTTGGCTGACCAAAAAAAACTTTTCTATGCTCTTTCCATTGCGTTTGTAGAGCATCGGAGCGATTCTCCAATGTGTGCATTCTTTATGATTGACGCAAAAAGTATATCAATAGATAAATCGTAAACTATCTACTATTGCCTATTAAACTCTTTAATAATTTTTTGCGTAAATAATTTTACAAGCAATGTATCCGCAAACATTTTATTATTATCTATTAGAAGCTAAAAAAAGTTTATTCTTATTTATTTATCTGCAAATATTTTATTGTTTTCTATCATAGTATAAACAGGTTTTCAGTCTGACAAGACTACAAACGATCTGCTATTGCTTTTCAAGCACTAAATTGCTCATCGAACAGTGAATAGTTTATTTTTTGTTACATTTTAGACTAGAAATGCTCTCTCGTCACTTAGTGCATCGTTACGAAGAAGTGAATTGTTGAATTGAATTCCCCCTTAAATAACAATTTTTCTATTGTAATGACGATTTTCAATGATCTTTCTCATTTAAGGATTGCATATACTTTCACAGAGCAGTTTTGCAAAGAATATCATCAAAAGAAAGCAGAAAGATTAGTAAAACCTGTGGCGTTGTTCTTGGCGAACAAAAAGCAAATTACAAATACTTCACTGATATCTTTCTGCTGAAAAAGGTGCTGAAGCTACCCATCATTCCAATCAACATCACACTTCCAAAAAGTGAGCATCTGATGCAAAGCGCTGAAAACAAAACTACGTGTAAAACTTCGGCATTTTTAGCTCATTTAATGACATTCCATTTCGACAGTTTTTTATAAACTAGAACGGTTTACAATCTTTACTGCTTGCTGTTCAAAAGTTCGACGATCATCTCTTTCATACAATGGTGGTTGTCAAACTGTATGAATATTTTCAACAAAAACATCAGCTTTTCATACATTAGACAACGTCCATCATCAAAGGCAGTTTTAATCTTCAGAGAACCGAACTGCAAGAAATCGTCGCCGCTTTGTAAATGATCTTGAAGAAAGAAAGTCTCTCCGTAATCCGCAGATGGGACCGAAATTGACACACATGTTGAGGAATCGAACTGAGATTTTAGATTAGAGACATGCATCGGATGTTGGTCACCTGTCATTGTGTTGCATCAGGACGCGCAAAACGCATGCATTCTAGCAAATGCTGCACCCGTTGTGCGGGCACAAATCTTTACCCACCATTCGCACTTGTGGGCTACGTACCGACCTCGTTCAGCAAGATCAATCTGCGCCACGTTATGTTGATTCTGTGACCCTGGTGGCCGCCTCGTCCAAATCCTGCTGGTTTTTACAGAGTTTTTCCACGTCAGTCAGTTACCTTTCTCCTCCTCTTTTCCATCCTGGTTGTGACTTACATAGAAGGGTCACTGCCATTAATCTATCGTTTTGATGATACATAATGTGGTGAAGCCGTTGAAGTCGCTCTTGTTGCATATGCTTTGGCGCTTTTCTTAGTTCATCTCAGCGGTCATGAAGTCTCTGCGTCTGCTCTTTCGTTTGTTTTTTTTTCTTTCTGCATACATGTCTGAGAGTTCCGAGCATAAATCTCCCCCAGTTGCGTCTAATTTCTTAGTTGCCACCTCCATCTATGTTCATGTGTTCGACACATATTTTAGTATCGGAAGAAGGCAAAACAGTGCGCCCCTTACGTCACTTCCTTTTAGGTATTGAGAGCTAGAAGGCACTTTTGCAACATGTTGCAAGCGCCACTATTTGCTGCTATCCGTTGCTCAGTTTGTTCCATGGAAACACTATCTGCATTGGTCGCCGATGGAAGCTTGTGAAAATTGTAAATGTTTTCCAAAATATCTGGAATTTTAAGCGAGGTGCGGTGTTGTTGTGATGTGGTCGTTGCCAGCAGTTTCTCTGTGGAAGGTTTCAGAATAAGCACAAAGCTCGTCCCATCATCGAAACAAGTCCAAAGATCGTGCCTTATCTGGCCATTTTGGAAACTGCTTCCTGAAGGTTACTTGCACTACGGGCAAACAATGCGATATCGTTGGCATAGTTAAAACCCGTCAACTCCCGTTCTGCAGTGCATATTGCTGATGTGATCCCTGCCTCAATATAGCGTCGACCTTAAAACGTTCTGAAATTCCAGATGGCATTTGCACTGTATTGGCGGTTGACGTGTTCGCGTCTTCAACAAGTCGGACGAATCTCTCATGAATGCCATCCGCACTGCAGTCGTAAACTCGCTCACTGTACGACAAGTCAAACGCACATGCAAAGTCCAGAAATACGCTGTATCTTAACTTACTGTGTCTGTTTCTTTATTCG